>PVJI01001329.1:0-187151 GCA_004026765.1 Micronycteris hirsuta
TTAGATCAGCCACAGCCAAGACGCTTCTGAGGTAAGCAAGCAAATACAACCAGAGAAACAAAATAGAACCAGAGACATTGAAGTTTAGAACATTCAGGCAGTAACCAGAGGGGAAGGGGAAGGGGAGAAGGGGGCAAGGGTATTCAGGAACTGCAATGAAGGACACATGGACAAAACCAAGGGGGAGGGGGGAAGCAAGGGAGGGAGGTGGGTTTGCCTGGGGTGGGGTGGGGGGAGGGTAAATGCGGACAACTGTAATTGAACAACAATAAAATAATTTTTAAAAAAAAGCAATATATAAAACAGCACCAAAAAAACAAGGCAAACTGTAAGTACAATACAAGGCTGGCTTTACATGTCACTGAGAATCCTAATTAGAATTTCTATACTGCTGTGATGTGTCCTCTTCTATTGTCTTCTGGATTCTCATGTACTCTCATGATTTCAAAGGTCATTGGCCATGTTAATTACTTTCAAACATGTACTCCAGCCATCACCTCGTTCCTGCTGTGTTGATCTGTTTCTCTTCCCATAGGATAATCTCTTCAAGAGTTTTACAGGTTCATAAAGAGAAATACAGGCATGTAAAAAACTTTTATGGAAGCATAATAAACAATAATATCAATTTATATAAAGAGAGACAGGAAATGCTACATAAAGGAAAAAATGCTGCATAGAGGAAATGCTGCATGGAGTAGATGCTTAAGTGAGGGAGTGACAGAAGGGGAGGAAGTAGACCAGCATTGTAGGGGAAAGAACAGTGTGAGTCAAGTTCCCGAATCATGAATCAGCCTGTAAAATAGTTCCCTAAAATATGGGCCCTAGAGTATGAAGTGGGGAACAGCTAGAAACCAGGCAAGGGCCAGATCATGGAGGGTGACTTGTCATACTTGGGAATTCAAATATATTCCATATTTCGTATGCCTATTGTGCAACAATAAAGACCCATTAAAGGGTTTTTCAAGCAAAGGAGAAACAGGATCAGATTTGGATATAACAGGATAAAAAGGTTTTCTATTTTAATCTCCACTGCCTTCTAAACAGCATGACTTATATTTGTTTTGCCCCTAAAGAAATGTGGCTGTACACATTTGTGAGTGGAAAGCTAGAAAAGCTGAACTGCTGTGCTTTCCTGAGGGAGAAGGAATTCCCTAGGACAACTGCAGGGAAAGGCACAGAGGTGAGAGAAGCAAGCAAAACAGCCAATGACAGCATCCCTATATTTTCTATAAAGCACTAACTCACAGATACCTTGAGTAGTTGGTTTATCGTTTGTTTTGATAGAAACTGAGCTTTACTTCAAGATCATTCCCAGAAACAGTATCCACTGAGTACATACCAAAGACAGAGAAGGCTGTAAGAGTGACAGACTCTAAGGCGGCTCCTGGTAATATTTACCTTTCTGTGTTCACATCTCCGGTGTGTGGGGAGGAACTTACTTATAATGAATTGAATATAGCAAAGGTGGTGGGCTGTCACTCTCATGACTTCATTGCTCTGCCTTGCTGGGAGACTCACTCTAGAGACTACCCTTGCTGGTTTGTTGAAGTAAGCAGCCATGTTAGAAAAGCCATATGACAAGGGACTGTAAATGGCCTCTAGCGCCTGAGGGCATTCTCTAGCCAACCGGCAGAAAGAAGCGGGCTCAGAGTCATTCAACCACCAATAAATGAATTCTGCTGACAACCTGAGTGAGCTTGGAAGCAGATTCTTCTCCAGAGGAGAACACAGCACTTTCAACACTTTGTAGTCTTGTGAGACCTAAGCAGAGAACCCAGTTAAACTACCAGACTCCTGACTGGGAAATAATAAATGTTTGTTGTCTTAAGCCTCTAAAATTTGTGGTAATTTTTTACATAATAATAGAAAACTAATATAAATATAACAACCCTCCTCCCCAGTCTCCCCCTTCCCCAAATTTACAGATATTTCATATTCTGTGGCCTTCACCTGATCTCTGAATTATATAAGGTTTAGAAAGATCACTTTCTAAGCAGCTGAAAGGATGGATTAGAGGAGTGGGAGACCACAGGCGGGAGATAATGGCAATAGCTCAGGAATGATGAGGGCCTAAGTCAAGCTAGGAAATACAGGAGTAAGAACAAGTTTCAGGAGAAATAAAATCTATTTGGGACATGATAAGTTCAAGTGCCTGTACAACCTTCAAGTGAAGGTATCTAATAAGCTTTGGTACTAACTTTGAGAGATACTAGTTTTGATCTGGCAAAATATACATTGCCCTGGACATAACTCTTAACAACCTGAGAGTAATCTGCCTTTTCAGCCCTCACCATGTAGTCTATGCTTCATGGAGCTATTTGATGTTCCCAAAACATGACAAGCATATTCATATTTCCATGTCTTTGCATATGCTTTGAATGAATTACATGTCCCAATTATGTTCACTTATGAAAATCCAACTCAGCTCTTAAAATTCAATTAAAATGTCAATATACTTTGTTAGAATGCAGGCTTCCTCAAGGGTAAGGCTCTTTATTTTGTTCATATATATATATATATACAATAACTCTAAAATAGTGTCTGGCATATAGTAGATACTCAGTACATATTTCCTGAGTAAATGGGTGAATGTCTTGAATAAATGGATGAATGTCTTAGTATTAGTAATTTCTATTTCTCTCCCCAGTCACAGAGCTAGTATATTCCACATGCTTAAAAATGTTTGCTGATAAGTAGTACAACTAAGAACCTCTCCTAATGTTTCTGGACAAATGAGGAAAAGAAAATGTAAATTAATAAGAAAGATAATGAAAGGGCGGGTGTATATCTAAACTTTAGCTCTGTTGAACACTATGAATCACTTGTTAATTCATTCAACAAATGGATAACAAGCACATAGTACGTGCAAGATGTGATTGGTTATCCAAAAGTCATTGCCAACCCATTCTCCCTTGCTTCCCTCTAATTACTGAGGTAGAAGTGGACGTTCATTTTCCCACTCTTCTTTATAGCTAGGGATAGCCATGTGACAAACCATTATGGACAATGAAATGCAAGGGAAAATACTGGATAGATGATTTGAGAAAGATGAGTCTTTTCTGGTTAGAGAGAAGAAGGAGGAGGAGGAGGAGGAGGGGTGGGGGGAAGAGGAGGAGGGGAGGAGGGGAAGGTGGAGGAGAAGGAGGGGGAGGAGGTGGAGAAAGCTCTGTCAGTAGAGTCCTCTGCTTCCTGCCTTTGAAAATGGTTGTGATGAAGCCCTGGCTGCTGTGGCTCAGTGGACTGAGCACCAGCCTGCAAATCAAAAGGTCGCAGGTTCAATTCTCAGTCAGGACACATACCTGGATTGGGGGCGTGTGAGAGGCAACCAATTGATGTATCTCTTACACATTGCCGTTTCACTCCCTTTCTTTCTCCCTTCCTTTCCCTGTCTAAATAGTAAATAAATAAAATCCTAAAAAAAGAAAAGAAAAGAAAATGGTTGTGATGATTGCAGCTCTTGCATCCATTATGTGGCTCTGAGAGAAGGCAAAGAGAATCTCAGAGATATCAACCTAAGCCCTTACATTAAACTGCTAAATCAGTGTCAGCAAGCACCTAATTCTAGACTTCTTATGTTAGAAGAAATCTAACAAATAAACCCCTCTTGCTTAAGATCTATTAATTAATGTGTTATTCTGTTACTTATAGCTGAAAATATTTCTAAACTAATAGAGGAGATTAAAATATCTAGATAATAATACAATCTAATAAATAATGTTGTCTATGAAATGTCTTTAAAATACCTAATTTGGTTTTGAAAATAGCATTTATGTATCTTTTAAAAATATATATCATAAGTTACACTACCTAATATTTGTGTTATCATAGTCTTCAGTGTCTCTACTGTTAAACCTCATCCTGTAGATAATTGTGTTAAAAATGAAGAAATTAGAGCCCTGGCTGGTGTAGCTCAGTGGATTGAGTGCGGGCTGGGAACCAGAGGGTCCCAGTTCGATTCCCAGTCAGGGCACATGCCTGGGTTGCAGGCCAGGTCCCCAGTGAGGGCCATGTGAGAGGCAACCATACATTGCTGTTTCTCTCCCTCTCTGTCTCCCACCCTTCTCCTCTCTCTAAAAATGGATAAATAAAATCTTAAAAAAAAAATGAAGAAATTATTATTTCAATAGAGTATGTTTGTCAACTCTGATTTCATAAATAGGCCTATTAAATTAAAAATGAAAGGAACAGAATACTATAAAAATGGAAAATTAGAATTACTGAACATTCCAAATTTACCCACTCAAAAGTTTCAAAGTAACTGCAATCCAAAATAATGGAGCTCTATCTACACTTTTCAAAAAAAGTTAAGTAAGATTTTTTTGATTTACAGACATTGCAAAAAACTGAAGTGGTGATTACAGAGCACATCATGTAATTTTGTTCCTGTTTTTAAAACTCCAAATCATTTTACAGGACTATTTTTTAAGCTGCCTAAAAAGCATAATGAGAACTCTATGCTTTTCTCTGTTATGCTTGCCAAATGTCATCAAGGCCTGAGTGTGTTTTAAATTGGTTTTATTAGTGAATAGTGTAGCCAATCACCAGTTCCTAGAATTACTGAATAAATGAAGCAAATATTCAATACAAAACCACCAGTGTAATAAATAACAATCCTGAGCCTATCCAACAGATTCATAAAAGGAATCATTTATTAAACAATTTCTAAGAAATTTCATTAACAGGAACTGTTCTGCATTAGTGGAAATTACTATGAAGAGTAAAGTTATCAGCATCTTTCATCTTATTTTCTATTCACAGGCATTATTTAGTCAGGAAACACTTAGAAGGAAAAGAAAGCATTGAGCTAGGTCTGGAGTCGGAGGATACACAGATGAACGAGACAGAGTCTCTCCCCTCCAGGAAGCTTTCATTGTGGAGAGGCAGCCAGCCACACAAGCAGAAAGCCTCTAAACCATGTCCCACTAGTTCTGTTAAGGTTGGGTCTATTAGAATCTAGTGGTGGGAGAGCAGTCCAAATGAATGGCTTTATTTGTTTGACTATTAAGGAGCTGCATCAAATCCCATACCAGTGGAATTGTTTGTGTTAGTCATGCCCATAATGAGATAAGTGTATCAGATTTAGCCTAGGTGATGACTGCAAGAATTAATGAATTGTGCCATAACAAAGCAAGAGAACTGGCAGAATAGGGTCAATCTGTGTTTGTTTTGATTTTTAGTTTAATCAGGTATCAATGTTATTTTAAAGAGTTGAAGTCAGGGTTTCTTAATCTGAAACTTGTTTGTTTCTTGATAGTGTCTTACGGAACAAAAACAAAGATACTTACTAAAATTCTATATCTTATCTCTGGCAAGATATTCCATATCTTATCTATTGTATTTTTAGTTACGCAACATATTTAAGTCAGATGTATGCAGGTTGACCAATTCTTACAGAAATTCCTGCCAGAATTAAAAATGTTATGGGTAATTATCACTAAAAAGAAACTTAGTCACATCTAATATTAAGATAATTAGAACCGGAATTCGAAAACTATGAAGCTAAAAACAGATCCACAAAAAGCCTTGTACAAGTGCACAAGAATATTCATAGCAGCTTTACTCCTAATAGCCAAAAAAAAAAAGAAATAATTCAGATGTCTATTATTAGGTGAATGGATAAACAAACTGTGACACTGTGGTGGGTTGAACGGTGGCTCTGCAAAAGATGTGTCCTCTTGGAACCTCTGAATGTGACCTCATTTGGGAAAAAAATTTTTGAAGCTATAATTAAAGATCTTGAGAGGAGCTCATTCCCAATTAGAGTGGGCACTAAATCCAATGACACCATACACATAAGAGACAGAAGAGAAGAAAGAAACAGAGGAAAAGACCATGTAAAGACAGAAGCAGAAATTAGAATTAGATGGCCACAAGCTAAGGAACACCTGCAGCCACCAGAAGCTGAAAGAAACAAGGAAAGATTTATCCCCTAGAATCTTCAAAGGGAGCATGGCCCTGCCAACACCTTGATTTGGGGCTTGTGGCCTCCAAAACTGTGAGAATAAATTTCTGTTGTTTTAAGCCACGAAGTTTGTGGTAATTTCTTATGACAGCCCTAGGAAACTAATAACAGGTATATTCATACAAATTGTGGTATACTCATACCGCAGAGTATAATTCAGCAATTAAAAAAAGAATGAATTACGCAAACCCTCAACAACATGATGAATCTCACAAACTAGCTGAATGAAAGAAGCCATATACTCAAACATACAGACACGGTATAATTTTATTTATATGACCTTCAAGAACAGGCAAAATTAGTCTTATGGAAATAGAAATCTTAAGAGTGGTTAACCTCTGGGGTGGGGATGTGGGTAGGGGATTGGTTAGAAAGGGGCTTGAAGGCACTTCCTGAGGGAATAAAAATGTTCTTCACCTTGATTAGAATGGTATTATATAAGTTAACCCATTAGTCAAAAATTCATCAAAATGTACACTTAAGAGCTGCAACATTTTATTCAATGTAAATTAGATCATAACAAAAAATAGTGAGAGAAAAACAAAACTGCAAACAGCAGAGAGGACTGAAATCATACACTAAGGCAGTAGTGTTGGCAAACTACAGCCTATGGACCAAATGTGACCTGCTGCCAAAAAAAAATAAATGGAACAAAGCCAGGTCCGATCATTTAAATATTTCCTATGGCTGCTTTAATCCTACAAAGTCAGAGTTGAGTAATTTTGACAGATACCGTATGGCCTAAGAAGCTGAACATATTTACTATCTAGCCCTTTACAGAAAAAGTCTGCCAACCTCTGCACTAAAATAATAGTCTGTAACTATGTCTATAGCTATGGAGGTCTTTTCTTGTCTAACATAGTGTAATTCTCAACAGTGTGAATTAGCGGTGTTTGTTAACAACTTAAGAACCGCTCACGAGTTTTCTCACGTTTCCCGCGCCATCTGTTATGGACCTTAGATGTCAACACACTGTCTTGTCCACATCAAATGAAGCAATCTCATTGGTGGAAACCGTGCAGGTCAATCTATGAAAAACTATATAATTGCACGAACCCATAAGGCATTGCAGTTACATTGTATTCTGGTCATTCGAATAGTCTTCGTCTTCAAGTTTGCCCAAAAACGTGCGGTCCCTGGCGTACGTCTTAGAGATTTCTATGCAGTACGCAATGTGTTAAGACAGTTGAAATGGCATTTCTCTAGGCACAGAGGTGAGATTTTGAGCTAAATCTTATGATTATGTTTCTTAGTGCATTAGTTCAATTTTTTTTTAATTTGCCATTTTGCAGCACAATTAATACTTTACTACTTCATGGTCCAAAGTCATGGCCTTTTATCCATATATGCATTAACTTATATCGCCTCTGTGCACTATGCGAGTTAAGAACATGCCACTCCAAAATATGTCACTCTAGCATATTAGCTATTTTGAGTTAAAGGTCCTTGAAATACAGCATATTCAAGAAAAACACTCTGACTTGACTTATTTGTCTTAAAGTAGAAGATGAAATTCCTATATGAAAGATGTCTTTCCTATTCTAGAAGGAAAATAACATTCTTGTCATCAAGGACAAGAAATTAGGACTGAGAGAATTCTATACAAGCAGATCTTGTTAAAATAATTCTTATCTTCTTTTAGCCTTCCCACATAGTTTAATCACTTTTCCATAGTTACCTCTCTTTGTTCAACCTAATAAAAAGCAAGTAGGTTTTACCATTTCTCTAGGTCTTCATTCCTTATGAAGGTTCCCATGTCAGGCAAAACTTATATTAAATAAATTGATATATTTTTCTTCTGTTGATCTACCTTATATCAATTTAATTCTCAAAGTACAGCCAGAAGGACCCTATAAGAGTAAGGCAAAAATCCCCCTTCCCTACAAAACTTAACAGTTGATTACAGAGAAATGAAGGAAATAACTGGTAACAGATGGGGCCGGGGCTGAGAGAACTTAACCAGCAGCTGAAGTGATCCCAAGGGGCTATGAGGCACAGCTTAAGAAGGGTCTAGAAAAATGGTTGGATTCTTGAAGGCATAATTCTCAAAGGGGTCTAATCTGATGGTCTAGGGACTCTCAGGTACGAGTCTGTAAGCTTAGAAAGTCAAAATTACCAGCCAGATAGGGCTTTTCATTGCCCTTAGAATAAGAACCAAAAATCCTTAAAAAGGTCTCTAAGGTCATGAATAATGTGTCATTGCCTACCTTTCAGACTTTCTTCTTCCTCTCCTATAATTCATTTTAACAGAAAGGGTATGATTCATGTTGACCTTCAGAAGATTCTTTTGGCAGCAGTTGGATAAAGGCTGAAATTGAGAAGAACAGTTAAGGACCACTGGGGTAACTTAAATAATAAGAAATCATTTAATGAATGCCTGAATTAGGAGACTGATAGTAGGAATGAAAAAAAATGATGAATTCAGGATAAATAAATATTTATTATTCACTCAATGTAATACTATATAGCAACAAAAATAAACAAACAATGGTCACATACGCCAACATGGATGAATGTCACAAACATGAAAAAGAAGTAGGACACAAAAGGATATAAACAGTATAATTTTTTTCATATGAAGTTCAAAATAGAAAAACAACATGTTTTTTGAGAATACTTTTAGATGTGTTTCAATGAAGAAAAGCAAAGAAACAATTATCACAAGAGTAAAGACAGTGGTTACTTATGGGGAGAAAGAAGTGTACTGGTGTTGCTGATAAAATTTTATGTAGGTATTTATATCACAATTTAAAATAAAGTTTTAAAAAAGATGAATTCTACAGAACCAGTTGAAGTAGAAGTAATTAGGACTCATAGATAGGAAGGTAAGAAAGAAGAGTTAGAGTCGGACAGCCCTGGGTTCAAATATTGGTTCTGTTACTTAATGGACAGTTATTTAACCTCTCTAAGCCTCAGTTTTTATTGTGGGTAGCTAACAGGACTGCGACTAAGATTAAAGCTATCTTCTGTTTGGCAGTAGGACTTGAGGAACTTCTGGCCAAGATGGGGGTGTAGGTAGATACACTTCGCCTCCTCACACAACCAAAAGAAGGATAACAACCAATTTAAAAACAAAAAACAACCAGAAGTGACAGAAAAGCGAACTGTATGGAAGTCTGACAACCAAAGAGTTAAAGAAGAAACATTCATCCAGACTAGTAGGAGGGGCAGAGATGGGTAGCTGGACAGAGAGGATGTGCAGCAAGGCAGTGGCTGATGGATAGGGTGAGTGAGGCAGTTGGCTGGCAGCCCAGGTGGTTCCACATTTGCTTGCAGGTAAAAACCAGGGGGAACAATTGGGGAGTCAGATAGGCCATGCAACCCACGGTTCCAGTGCTAGGCATATAAAGCCTCAGAACCTCTGGCTGTATAAACTAGAGGTGGGGATTGTGGTGATAAAATAAACTGCCAGTCTCTCAGGAGAGTCTGTTGGGGGGCCCACAGGGTCCTAAATGGACACGATCCCCCCCAACCCAGGAATCAGCACTAGGGCAGCAACTAGAAGGATGCCAGTTGCTTGTGGGAAGTGGGAGAAGTAACTGAAAGTGGGGTAAGAGCTAAGCAAGTGTCATTGTTCCCTCTCTGACCCCTCCTCCACATACAGGACCACAATGTGGTGAAGTGGGTTTCCCTACCCTGGCGAATAACTATGGCTCCACCCCTTACAACATAACAGGTGCACTGAGACAAAGAAATATGACCCAAATGAAAGAACATATAAAAAATCCAAAAAAGAACTAAGCTATAAGGAGATAACCAACCTATCAGATGCAGAGTTCAAAACACTGGTAATCAGGATGCTCACAGAAATGACTGAGTATGGCTGCAAAATAAAGGAAGAAGTGAAGGCTATATAAAGTGAAATAAAGAAAAATATACAGGAAACCAATAGTGAAGGGAAGGAAACTGGGACTCAAATCAATGATTCAGAACAAAAGGAAGCAAAAACAACCAGAACAATAGAAAAAAAAAATAATCCTCCAAAACAAGGATAGTGTAAGCAGTCTCTGGGACAACTTGAAGTGGCCCAACATTCACACCATAGGGGTGCCAGAAAGAGGAGAGAAAGAGCAAGAAAATGGAAATCTATTGAAAAAATAATGAAAGAAAACTTCCCTAATTTGGTGAAGGAAATAGACATGCAAGTCCAGGAAGCACAGAGAGTCTCACACAATATGTGGCAAAGAGGCCCACACCAAGACACATCACAATTAAAGTGCCAAAGGTTAAAGATAAAGAGAGAATCTTAAAAGCAGCAAGAAGAAAGCAGTTAGTTACCTATAGGAGAAATTCCCATAAGCTCTTAGCTACTTTCTCAAAAGAAACTTTGCAGGCTAGAAGGGTTTGGAAAGAAATACTCAAAGTCATGAAATGTAGTGACCTACGGCCAAGATTGTTCTACCCAGCAAAAATATCATTTAGAATCAAAGGGCAGATAAAGACTTCCTATACAAGAAAAACCTGAAGGAGTTCATCATCACCAAACCATTATTACATGAAATGTTAAAGGGACTTATTTAAGAAAAAAGTCAGAACTATGAGCAATAAAATGACAATAAATACATATCTATCAACAACTGAATCTAAAAAACAAACTAAGCAAACAAGAAGAATAGAGACAGAATCATGGATATGGAGAGTGTTTTGATGGTTGCCAGATGGGAGGGGAGTGTGGGGAATAGATAAAGAGGTGAGGGGATTAAGAAGTACCAATAGGTAGTTACAGAATAGCCATGGGGTTGCAAAGTACAGTATAGGAAATGGAGTAGCCAAAAAACTTATACACATGACCCATGGACATGAACAATGTTGTGGGGATTGCCTGAGGGGATGGGGGATGCTGGGTGGAGGGGAGCAAAGGGGGAAAAATTGGGACAACTGTAATAGCTTAATCAATAAAATATAATTAAAAATAAATAAAAACTATATGCATATAGGCCACTTTTTGGTTCAACTCCTCACTTTTTGAAATTGACTCCACATTTTGAAAATGAACAATAAGAATTTAGCTCAATCACATTACTCTCCATTTTTCTTCCCCATGTCTCCTCTTTGTAATTTTTATTATATTACATTAAGTTCTATTTGTTACTGTATTGTTTTAAAGAATAAAGTTGACCCTTGAACAACATAGGGGTTAAGGATGCCGACTCCCTGTAGTTGAAAATCCACATTTAATTTTTGACTGCCCCAAAACTGTACTATACTTAAACCTCTATTTTTTTTATCTTCTCTGTTAATAAGACTAATATAGTTGTTTTCTGCATTTTTCTATAAATTTCTTTTGAAAAGTGAAGTTTTCCAATCAGTATCAGAATTTTGTAAATCCTATCCACTGCTGAATCAGGTAGTGTGAACGGACTTATGAAAAGGAAAATGTAAGCCATGTTACTAAACACACACATATTGAAGGAGAATGTTCTAGGTGTCAATGTCAAATGGATTCTCTTATATGCCCATTGACTACTTACAATATCACATTTTAGTTTGTTTCATTATGGACCATGGCTAATACAACTTTTTGCCTTTACTAAAGATTCCAATTGTCTTTCTTTGGTGTTGATGGCAGGAGGAGCATATATTAATATTAAAATTATTAATGTTAAGAATATTGTGATTATTAGGTTTTTAATCATGCTATTTCCTATAGTGAATCTACTTTTTCTTTTTTTATTTAATTCATCTTTTATTCTTTTTTGGCAAACATAATACGAACAAAACTATATTGTTTGTTACAGTCATACACACTCATTTTGTTTTATACAAATTGTAAACTTATTTAAGTGGACAAAATTCTTGGCTGAACACATGTTCCAAAACTCTCACACATTTTTTGAATTAGGACAAGAGAGAGCTTATAAAATTTCCATTAGACTATCATCATACGGCAAACAAAATTAGTATACTTGCTTTTAAATTAATGTCTGCCATTTTTTAAAGACTTCAATTTTAGGTTACAGTTAATTTTTAAGATAGTTTTTATCTGAAGTTTAATGAAAGAACAGAAGCTAACCATACAAATGTTGTTCATAACCATGGTAACTATTTAAAAGTTAAAAATAATAAAAATAAAAAATAAATCTATAATCAAGAAAATTCCACTCAGAAAAAAATAGCTACCAATAAGGTATTTTCAAATACTTTAAATATAGGTGAAATTTATAATAACTAGAATTTGCCATGGCTAGTGTGGCTCAAATTTTTGGAGCGTCATCCTGTAACCAAAAGGTCATAGGTTCCATTCCTGGTCAGGGCACATACCTAGATGGTGGGTTCAGTCCTGGTCCAGGTGTTTACGATTACTGGGCTTGTCAGGGAGGCAACCAATTGATGTTCCTCTCTCACAACAATGTTTCTCTCTCTCTCTCTCTCCCTTCCTCTCACTCTAAAAGGAATTTTAAAAAGCATCCTCGGGTTTGGATTAACAAAATAAATAAATAAAACAGATTTCATGATATCTTGTTTTATTCTTAATTCTTACCTTTTACTTTTAAAGTAACAGATTACTTCAAAATAAAGCCAAGATGTTTAATATTTTATAATTTCATTATTTTATAAATTTCAGATCCCCAAGAAAACTCAGATCACAGATTACAAAAGAGGCAGCCTTCAAAATATATTTTGTTTGACAAGCAGAATAGTTTTGGGCTTGAACTTGAATACCTTCATGTAGTACTCAGTTGCTCTGGTTGACCAGCTTCCCACAACATCACCCACTAGGCATGTGATTGACAACTCACTTTTGATATTATACACCTGATATTTAATTGCAAAAATTACTTGCATTCACAAAGCAAAATTCTAATATTATAAACTTCATGCTAACTGTTACTAGTTACTTCTAATTGGGGAAAAATAGATCCAAGAAAAAGTTCTCATTTTCATAACATTTCCCCACATATCAAATTATCAGACGTGTTTGTATATATGAGTACTATCTTCTTAGATGGAGTATTGTTATGTGTAACCTGAAATCTAAGCTAGATAAATCATTCACACCAAAAAGTATTGTATACTAATTTTTACCATACAACGTTGGCTCCTAGAGAGTGTCTTTCAACTGATCCATATATAAATTCTCAAATACTTGAGCTAAAAAAGCTGACATTAATAAGACTAACAAAATAACAAGTAAAAGAGGCCTTCTTTTAATCCTAGAGATGAAGCAAACAGAGAAATATCTTGTAAGACAAATTGGAAAAGAGGAAGAATTCAAAGTAAATTTGGCCTCGGGCACTTTTTCATTGCTACTCCTTCAACTTACACATATAAAGAATAAGAAACTGTCTCTTAGTGGGAAATGAAGAAACTGTTTCTTAGTGGGAAAAGCTGCAAAAAAAGCAAAGCTGCTGAATAGCAAAGGAGAAAGTACAACAGAATATATAAAAATTTGTAGTTATGAAAATAATAAAAAAATGATTATACTAATTCCATTCTGAAGTTTAAGAAACAGCAAGTAATAACAAGCGATTTAGACACTAATCTATTGGGTCTTTTTAAATTCTTTAGAGGTTTAAATCTGATAGGAAACACTTATTTACCTTTGAATTTGTCTTATTTCTTAAAACTTAACTGATTCCCATCAGAAAAAATATTTTAAAATTCTTAATAATTAAAGCCAGCTTCTTAGCTGCCCTTTGACGGGGTTATAAAAAAGTTTTGCAACATTAATCCCATCAATACCAAAGTTACTGTAATCAAATTTATTTATAAGCAATAATTAAATTTGCTATCACCATCCCCGCATTACTGAAATCACAAAGGGACTGAGTCATTTCATTTCTTCAAGAAAAATTACATTGAAATGGTACTGAAAGCTTTTAGTAAAACATGTTTTATTTTAACAGAATATTCAGGATCCTACTTAATAAAAATATAAGCAAATAGTGTTGCATCTTGGTCTATAAATGTTGTTCTCCACAATGGACTTATAAGTATTTTTTTAAATACCACCAAGAGGATACTGGTTAAAGTTTATCTCTGAGACATTTTTAAAAAAACCTGTTAGCAGCTTTGCCATAAAACTGATTTAAGGTAGTTGTATTTTTCACTAACACGGAGAACAATCCAACACTTGGTATGAATAGTCATATCGGCACACTGTACTAAAACCTAATTGTGCAACATTTTGTAAACTGGCTGCAATTTTCAATAGCTCTATTCACCAACCATGTAACAGAATGGTACATATTCATGTGTCACACATACAAGTATTAATGGGGTTTTGGGGTATTTTTCACCAACTACAATAGGAGGAGAATCTGCCTGTATTATCTCTACTCGTGTTTGTAAAATATGAGACAGGGCTCTTAGCTCAAGCTAACCTCCCTATGGAGCTGCGTATATAATATTACCATAATACTTTCCAAACTCTTTTGGAGCCTACATATCTTCTGTAATTAGGGTTTGTTAAAAATAGCAGAAAGTCTTCCTCATGGCTTTGTATATATTTAGCAGTTTGACTTCTTAAGGCAGCTACAGTTAGAGGCATTCCTGTTTTTTCAGTTGATCTTCAATGGCTCTATATATACAACAGCCATCAGATGGTATCTGTTTAATTTCCAACTGTCTAGCTGCCAATATTTGAGCAAGTTTTTCATTTTCTACATGTATAGCTCCATATGAAATTCAGGTAAGTTCTCAATTTCAGCTTGTGCTATCCTTTCTTTTGTCTCCTTTTCCAATGCAGGGTTTTTTTTTGTTTGTGTTGTTTTGTTTTTAATCTTGGTCTGACCTCTTTTGTACTCTTGGTATCTTAGGGGGTTGAAGTTTGAAATGTTAACAGTGGTAAAATCTTTTACTCAGCTTCACTTGTTCCAGGTCCTCTCTATATTTCTGCTTCTAACCGTCAGTGAATTGCTTCCTCTTCTTTTTGTCATTCTTGAGAACAGCACTCTTCATGCCTTGATTTTTGGCTTGCTACTCCTTCTCACCAGCTGCTCCTCTTCATCAAGCCCCTCTGCCAAGACTACGTCCATGACCACCTAGTAGACCAGCACTCCTCTACTTTTTTTATTAAAGATGTTCTACTGAGATCTTTCTAACCTCCTGTTCTAATACTATTGGTCACCTTGAAGGTCTAAATTTTTGTGCTGAAACACCTTTTTATTGCACTACTAGAACAAATCCCATTCCTGGGTTTTCATGTTTCTTTCTTGAGTTCTATTTTTATTCCTACAGAAGATTTCTGAAAGCAATCTTTTTTTTTTTTGTAAAGGTTCATAAGAGGTCAAAAAAAGTGAAAAAGTCCCTAATTTGTCCTCATCCATGAATGTTTTGTGTGTCTATAGAATTCTAGGTTCAGAATAATTTTCTCTCAGAACTTTGAAGGTATTGTTCTACTGTCTTCTAATAATCAATGTTGCTGATAAGGTAAATGGGAAACTTCAGTCTACTTCAATGTCCCTATCACTCTTGTAAATGTAACTGACTAACTCTATTTGGCTGATTCTTTTCTGTCCTCAGTTTAACTAAACTCTCATAATTGGCCTTTTCTGACACTTTGCTCTTTGGGCTCTATACTATACACTATCCTGGTTTTCATAAATTGGCTACTCTTGCTTCTTTACTATCAACTGTTTTTCTTTTTCTATGCGACCTGTAAAGGTTGAAGTTCCTGTATCCTCTTTTCTATTCTCTATGCCTTCTCCCTGTATGATCTCATCCATTCTCATACTTTTAACTATTTAAACTATTTGCTGACAATTCCTAAATTGATATCAGTAGGCTAGACTTCCTTTCTGAGCTCCAGAGTCACATCTTTATGTATCGACTTGTCATCTCTCATGTATGTCTCCCAGGCATTTCAAACTTAACATGACCACAATGGTTCTCTCTAAATCTGGATCTGCCTTATCCTTTACCATCTCAACAAATGGCCCTATGATTAATTTTTCCTCCTTCACTCTTCTCTTTCATTCACTTCTCATGACTCCTCATCTTCACCTAGTCCATCACCAATACCTGTTATTTCCACCTTCAAAATATGTCTCTATATTCTTTGAAATGTAAATCATATCATGTCAGTTCCCTGCTATAAGTGACCAGACTGCTTTTTACTGCACTTAAGATAAAATCCAAAACCTATACAGCCAGCCCCGCATGTTTGATTCCTTCCTTCTCCAAAATCATTTCTTGCTTCTTGCCTTTCTCCATGCACTATTTCCTCATGCCAGCCTCCTGTCATCTCTTAAAATACACAATGCCCTTTTCAACCTCAGAGCCTCTGTACTTGCTATTCTATCTGGCATACTTTGCCCACAGGTCCTTATATGGCTGACTCCTTTTTATCCTTCAGTTTTTAGCTTTAGGTACCCTTCTGGAGAGCACAGCATAGTTCTCACAAGCAGCACTTTCAATGCCACCTCTCAGAGGCATTTTCTTGACCAACTTACAAAATTAATGCTGCCTGTTATTCTGGATCACAGGACTCTGTTTATTTCCTTCATAGCTTTTCATTCAATCTGCAGTTATTTAACTAATTATTTTATTTATTTGTTTATGAGCTGTCACTTCCACTTAGGTTAGGAACTTCTCTGTCAAGTTCACTATTACAAACCTATAGCTTACCAGTGTCTGATTCACGATATGTTTTCAAGAAATATTTATTGAATGAATAAATGAAAGAAATGTGCTCTGAAATTCATAAGAATATAAAAATGGTTTAAGTCATCAAGTTTAGTTTTTCATGAATACTTTTATCTGAATACTTGTTTTTCTTTACATTTTCTTTTACTATTTAATTATTTCTACCCCTTGAATTTTGTGTTCTGTTTTCCAGAACCACTTTATGGCACATCAAAAGATTTGAATAGGATTTATTCCATTGCCCTAGAGTTGGTGATATGTCAAACTGAAAACAAAAAAGTATTAAGTGTCTCTCATTTTAAAAAGAAAGTCTCAACAGTTGGGATCTTCACTATTTCTAACCAGTACATCAATCCCCCTTCCCTAGCTATCCCAGTGTCTATGACTGGAAATAAAAAAGAATAGTAAAAAAGAGAAATCTTTAGCATTGCTGTAGACCAGAGTGCAGCACCTTTTCCACAGGGAGTAGGGCAGTGTGTTTCCTACCTCCCAAAAGATGAAGTATGAGGACTGAAAATCACTTCTTACAAGAACAACATCAAGCTCAAATGTTGTATATTTTTTACAGAGCCTACTTGTTGATCTGCCTTAGTACCACTTTAAGTGGGGAAAGATGACATGACAGAGATGGCAAGGTAGAAAGCAGGAAGCAGAGAAGTTTGTACTTAGACTAAGTTTGGTGAGGATATAGGAATTTCTCATTAGTCAATGACTCCTTGGAAGATAGCAAGGCTTAAGTCACTTTCCTAGTGTGCCACTTAAGAGAGCAGTCTTTGGGTTAGGTGATCCTCATACCAAGGGTTTGCAGGGTGCATTGCCAGTTGTAAGAGCTGAGGTAGTGTGAAAGATGTCAAGTTTGCACTAGGTGTCCTAGGTCAGGGATCTATGCAAACTATATAGTTGGAAGGCCTTGCAAGCACCTTCTTCCTGGTCCCCAATAATTACATAAGCTCTACATTAGAAAAATAACATTTGCATCTCTGCCACAGAAGTAAAGCAATAACAACTAAAGAACTATAATTGCAAACCCAGTGAACTAAGGAGATATTTATCACTCTTCTCCATTTTTCCTTCCAGTCTCCCAACTCCTGAGGAGCTACAATCAGGAGAAGGAAGGGGAGTGAAAAGAAGACCATGCTTCCCTCTTTACTGCAGGGCCCTGGAGCCACAGGTAAATCCTCAGCTAAAATGAGGTGGGGGAAGGGAGATGAAATTTAAATGGGATATGAAATTGGAATTTTAAACTGAATTACCTGAGTCTTAAAAGCCAAAAGTAATCATAAAAATATGGAATCTACCCAAGGTGTTGTTAAGAGGCAGAAGAGGGCAATTTGACAGGTCATTATTGAAGGAAATATTTAGAAAGTTTAATGTTTGTGGGACAACTAGTTTCAACAGTTTAATAAAATGGACATATGTAGATACTGAAATTTCTGGATTGATACACCACATCATAACTTTTCTCTCATATTTTCTTTTTGTCTCCACTGTGTTTCAAGAATTTCTTGAACTTTACCTTTCATCCCTTCTGTCAAATTGTTTAATTTTGGCAATCATATTTTTAATTCCCAATCATTATTTCATGTACTGACTGTCATTTTTATACAGCTTGTTCTTGTTTTATATGCATAGGATCTCTAATTCTCTGAATTAATCTTCATGTCCTTCATAAACAGTTTTCAATTTCATTGTCCCTCTCTTTGGTGCAGTTGGTTTTCCTCAAGTATCTGGTTATTCTTGATTTTCTACATTGATAAATAAGGAACTAGGTCAATTAATACTGGTGCTGGGATATGGGTATTCTTTGTCGTTTGGTGGGTCTATAATTTTATATTACACTAATAATACCTGTTCATAGTAGTATTACATAAAAATAATCAAAAAGAGAAAAATAAAGTTCATCCATGATCTCACCACCCAGGAACAATTATTAAAATCTTGGTATAATTTTATCCAGTCTTAAATAACAAATTTTTTTAGTTTTTAAGAACTGGATCGATCGATCTATCTATCTATCTATCTATCACTTCATTTAGCCCTATTTAGGATATAAGGAATACCTTTTCATGTCAATCAGTATACATACTACTGCCATCTGTGAATGACTGATAATATCCTTTTCCTTTTATATTGATTCCAAATGTATTTATCATAATTTAACTTCTCCCCTGTTGGTGCACTTAAGTTGTATCTTCATTTTTTACTATTAGCACTGCAAGAAATATCCTTGTATACACAGTGCATCTTCAAAGCATTATATTTTAAATTATGTTTAGAAATGTATTTTAAAATCAAAACTTATCTTTTCCACTTAAAGAATCTGAAATACTCTAGCTGAAAAGCAGATATGTAAGTTCAGAGAAATTGATGTTTATAAGGAAAGTGTTCAAAGGAAATCTCTTCCTCATAAGGGTTTGGAGAATAGAGTTTAGAGGTGAAAATGAATGGACTGAAAAAACACAGTCCCAGTGTGCAAAGATTAAGGGCAATTCTGGGGCTAAACAAAGAATAAGTGAGCGTGGTTTGATTTTTCTTTGACACTACATGTATAGGTCTATCAGTTATCTTGGACTTTCTAACAATACACATAGTTATAGCTCAGCTGGTCTTACCTGGGTCACTCATGTGGCCTGTTTGATTCATTAGGCAGTCTGACTAGAGCCAGAGAGCTTAAGATGGGCTACAAAGCATGTCTGGCAGTTAGTGTTGGCTGGTCTAGGCGGCCTCAACTAGAAAAACTTGTTTGTACTTCATGTGGCCTATCACTTTCCAGTAGATTAGAATGGACTTTCTTCATATGGTGGTCTCAGGGAAGCATTCCAAAGAGGGAGACTAAAAGCTGAAAACCTTCTTGAGGCTAAGGCTTGGACATCACACATCACTTCCACTTCATTCTATTGGTTAAAGAAAGTCATCAGGCCAATAGGTAAAACAAACTCTACCTCTTAATAGGACAAGTGACAAAGTCATATTACAAGAAGGCATACCACAGGGATTGAAAGAATTATAGCCATCTTTGCCAAAACTTTATCACATAGAACTCATTTTGAAATGCTTCCTTTATTTAGTGTTGTTAGAAGTATATTTATAAGTTGACTATTTGCTATCTAAAATGTTTGTTTCCTAAAGAAATAATGGGAAAACTCTAATATACACCAACATAGCACTCTATATCTATCTATCTTTAATCCTCACCTGAAGATATGTTTCTTGACTTGAGAGAGGGAGAGACATCGATGTGAGTGAGAAACATTGATGGGTTGCCTCCTGTATGTACCGCGATCGGGGATCAAATCTGCAACCTAGGTATGTACCTCAACTGGTAATCAAGTCCACAATCTTTTGGTGTATGGTACGACGTTCCAACCAACTGAGCCACCTGACCACGGCAGCCCTCTAGAGCTTCTAAAGTCCATCACAAATATCTCATTTGATAATTCATTCAACAAACTTCTTTTGTGTGTTGATTATGTCCCAACTACACTGATATGCTCTGTGGTACAAGATAGATATTGTCCTTTCCCTCAAAGAGCTTACAGTCTATGGAGGGAAAAAATAGATATTTAATAAATAATAACAATCAAGTAATAATAACTTGAGATTAATGTTATGGCAAGGCAACACAGGAAATCATTATTAGTCAGACTCTGTGCCAACACTGAGTGAGATGATCTTTATGATAATCCTGTAAGAGGCAAGGCAAGTAACTAATTGTTATTCTTATCTTTAGATGAGAAAACTAAGTAAGGCTCATAGAGTTAACCAAGTAATTTATCCAAGGTTTTCAGGTCCTAAGTGGCAAAAATAAAACAAAACAAATAACTGCCCCCCCTCACACCGCCCCCTACCCCATGGCTATTTTCCAAAGCCTTTTTCCAAAATACTTTTCTGCCTACCTAGAAACCAATATTGTTATAAGTACCTGAAAGAGAAAAAACACCAATAATTTTTTTAAAAAACCTTATACAAAGGTACATATTTTGTAAGGATTATTCTGAAGAAACTTCAGAATACCTTTTGAATGGTTGCAAATGAAATGGTTTAAAATTTTTTTTTATCACCACTCGTGCAATATTTCTCATGAATGGTGACTGTATTTGTTTCCTTTGGCTGAAGAAACAAATTGCCACAGAGTGGTTCATAAAAACATACATTTATTCTCTTACAGTTTTGGAAGCCCAAAGTCCGAAATGAGTTTTTCTGGGCCGAAATCAAGGTGTTATAGGGCCACACTATCTCTGGAGGCTCTAGGGGAAAAAAATTCCTTGCCTGTTAGTTTCTGGAGGCTGTCTTTATTCCTTAATTCATGCCTTCAAATCACACTGCCTTTTGTCCCCCTGCTTCCATCATCACATTGCTTTTTTCTTCTCTGTCTTCAAATCTCTCTCTGTCTATATTTTATAAGGATACTTGTTATTGCATTTAGGACCCATCCAGAATAATCTCTCCATCTTAAAAACCTTAATTTAGTCACATTTTTGAAGTCCCTGTTATCATATAGAGTAACATTCACAGGTCTCAGGGTTTAAGAGCTGGATATCTTGAAGGCCATTATTCAGTCAACTACAGTGTAGCTTTCATTTGAAAGTCTTAATCAGGAACTATGTGCAGCTATTTCAAATATAAAACCTGATTAAAAAACTATGTTTATGCAGGGAAGTTCAAATCTGTCATTCAAAACGTTGAAAAGATTTTATCTCAAGAGTTTTATACATATTCAATATTTACTATTTCCCCTATTACTTTGCACTTATTTTTATTTTCATAATTTTATGTGTATTTTTAAAGCAATTAATTTTTCACCATGTCCAATATAGATATCCACAAATTCCTTCTAGGTTAATACAGGTACTATACAAATAAGATCATTTTCTCTCTGTGTGTCATGATGAAGAAAAGGTTGCAAAATATAGCTCTACAAAGTTTAGGAAACTAATACAATGGGAAAAGGAAGGCTGGGTGTGTAAGTGAGCAGAGTCCATATCTATTATAATAGGAAATTAAAACATGTAATTCCTAAAATCCAGAAACCAAAGAAATAGCAATATAAACATTTAGAAATAATTATCAGGTATATATAACTGAGGTAACTGTCAGAAGAAAAATGGTTGCCTCTGGGGTGCAGGGTTAGTGTAAAGAGAGGTAAGGCAGGACAGTACTGTTATTCATTATGGGCATTTTGATAGTAGTCAGATTTTTTAAAAAAGATGTACATCCTTATTGAAAATTTTTAAAAAGTCAATTAAAAATGGTACCAGAACTTAACATTAATATACCACATTTTTTCCTGTGGTGTTTTCTCTAAATATGACATTCTCCTTTTCATTCTAGAAAGGGAAGAACACTGTTACTTTTTATTCCCTAATTATATTGTACATTTAATGACATACAATTATCCCATTATTTAGATTTCATCCAAAGAATAACCCTGAGGATCTTCTCTTTAATATTTAGTTAGAGTGGTAGGTGTGAAATGTTTAAAATAAATTCCCTAAGTCAGGAAACAGAAGTTCTTCATCTTTTCCTTCCCAGTGGTGGCACTAGCAAGAAATTTAATAACTTAGATCAGAGGCAGAGATGTTTGGAAAACCATCAAAAGACATTTGATGGAATGCACAACAGGGCATCTTTAACATGGTTGAAAGAGGGAAAAAAACAGAATTAAACTGAATGCTTTTCTATTTCACAGCTCTTTTGTATAAGAATTTCAAAGTCACTACGAAGAAGTAACCTCATTATCTTTTTATATATCACTACAGAAAAAGAATGTTTATTCTATCTCAGGAGTTTAGTAAGAGATGTGTTATTTCTTAGTTATTGGGGTTTTTTTTGTATTTTCAAATTATGATTATGTAATGATCTATGTTTATTAAAAACCCTGAGAAAATACAGGGTGTTTCTTTATGGTTTATTCCTGGGTCTACTCATTAAATGAAATAACTCCTTTGTCTTTATAATCAAGCGGGATTTGGAGATGCAATTTGGCACATGAGTGAGGTACAATTTCATGGGCATCACCAATCCTCATCAACTCTCTATGCAACATGCAGAACAGGAAAAACAGTAGACAACACAGAAAGGACCTGTCTTCTAAGCAACTTTCAGAGGAGAGCCTGGAGAATTGTTGATGAATGTGAACAAGATAGTGCATGTTGTAGTTAAAATGCATTCTTGAGAGCCTGATGACTTTTAAAACTACTTAAAAGATTGGTTTTTCAACTCTTTAGATGATTATCTGTAATGTGAGACAACCCTGTTTTTTTAAAGCAGCTTAGTTATTTGAAATAAGTGCTACTGTTGTGATATAAAAGTTATATAACCTTCCAGTGTAATTTAAAATCATAGTATGAAAAATGGAAGGATATGTCATAATTCAAATTCATAACCTGTTTCAGCAAACTTCCTGATCAACAGGCTGCTGGCAACAGGAAAGAATGAAGTCTTTCTCTTCCTCAAGTATTGGGAAACGACATTCATTTTTTTCGACTGCTCATTCATTAATAGTCCATCTCACAGATATTATTTGATATCTTTTCCCAGTTAACCCTGTTTGGTTACCTTTTAACTCAAGTAAAATGCCCTATTGTTAAATCTAGTCAGGAATTGGCAACTTCTGACTAATAGTAACCCTCTTTTTCCTCTTTCATGTGGGTGGTCTACTGTTTAAGATGGATAAAGTTGGAAGTCAATATTGAGTGTGGGCAATAGTCTAGTGTATAATTGTTACCTGGTCTCTTGGCTAAACATTTTGGGCATGACATTGAAATTTTTAAGTCTCTGAAATGTTTTCCAAAACTGCACTGCTTTATTTTATTGTGTGTAGGGAATAAGGATAGGATAGACAAGAAAAGTTTTCCCCAAACCCACACACATTTTTGATCTGTACATTTATTTCATACTTTAGCAATTTTTAAACCATCTCTTATTGGATAATAACTATGGTGGTAGTTAGCAAAGCTTACTCTGAAGTTATCAGAATGTTGCATTTGCTGCTACTATTCTTATACTTTGGCCCAAGTTCACATGCTAAGTAGAAATAACTGAAACATATACCTCTAAATATAAATTTTTAAAATCTTGTTTATAGCTCTCAAAGAGTAAAGGATACAACACTGCAAGTTAAAAAGATTTAGTGGCAATAAACTGGTCATTCAGTATACTTACTGAGTGCTATGTACCAGACACCATGCCAAACACTAAATCTAAAAAGGCACAAAAAAAGGTGCTTAGAAACAGGGCAATATCTATTGTCTCGTTGTTGATAAAATGTTCCTATGTAAAAAAAAAAAGAAAGAAAGAAAATGAGCTACTTTCAGTCAAGATGGAGGCATAGGTAAACACACCATACTGCCGCACACAACCACATCAAAATTACAACTGAATTATAGAACAACCATCACTCAGAACAGTCAGATTGAGTTGAATGGAAGTCTGCAACTATGGAATTAAAGAAACCACATCCATCTAGTAGGAGGGGTGGAAATGCAGAACAGGTTGGTCCCATATCCTTGAGTGGTAGATAAAAATTAGGGAGGGGTAGCTCAGGAGTGAGGAGTCCCAGCCCCACACCAGCACCCACAGCCCAGATCCAATGCCAGGAAGATAAGTCCCCATAACTTCTGGCTGCAAAAACTAGTGGGGATTGAGTCAGTGGAAGAAACTTCTGGAGTCCCAAGCAGGTCCTCTTAAAGAATCCACACACGGACTTACTCAGACTTACTCCCTCTGAGCTCCAACACTGGGGTAGCTCCAACGCTGGGGTAGCAGCTTGAAAGGCAGCAGTGGCATACAGGGAGAAACTAAAGATTCTGGTGCCAAGGCAAGAGCTGGGGGACAGTAAGGTGGGCAAAGGCCATTGTCCCTTTTCTGACCCCTCCCCGCTCAGAGCTACAGAGCAGGCAGGTGGGTGCCATATCTGAGACTGCACCAACCTGGCTAACACTGTTTGACCCACCCTGGAGATACCCAGAGACTCCATCTCACCCAACTTATGGGCCCACCGAAGCTGTTTTTCCATATGCTAGGCTGGTCAAGGCTCACGCTTCACAGCTTCCTAAATTTTCTCAAACAAGCAACAGCTGGCCTCGGTGAGCCCCCAGCTCCTGTACCTCTTGCCAAGTGGCCACAGGCCAGGCACTAGCAACAACCAGCCTAGATTCACAGCTTGGCTTCACTTGGGAATCTCCAAGCCCAGCACAAGTAGCAGCCATCTCAGATTGCTTTTTAGCTCAGGCACGGTGGCTGCAGGAAAAACACAGGTGGGGTATGACTTTGGCCTGTACCAGCCAGGAAACCCCAGAATCAAAAAATGGGCCAAATGAAAGAACAGTAGACAGCTACAGGCCACACTGAACCACCACAACCCTGCCCATGCACAGTTGATCTTCCATGGAGGGTGGAGGTTGGTGGTCAGTGGTCATAGGCAGTTCTTGCAGTTGACTGGCCTGGGTAAATCCCTCCCATTGACCTGCCAACAGCAATCAAGGCTCAAATAAAAGAAGACGGTATAACCCCATAAGAAATGCACACCTCAAGTACCCAGCTTGGTTGATAGGGGAGGCTGTGTCAATGGTCCCTACAGGACACCTACTACAGTAGGTCACGCTACCAAGACAGGGAGTCATAGTAGCTCAACATAATACATGGAAACAAATACAGGGAGGCTGAAAAAATGAGGAGTCAAAGAAACATGGCCCAAATGAAAGAACAGACAAAAAGTCCCAAAAAAGAACTAAACAAAGTGTATATAAGCAATCTATCAGATGCACAGTTCAAAACACTGGTTACAAGGATGCTCAAAAACCTAGTGAGGATTTCAACAGCATAAAAAAGATGAAGCCAGGGGACTTCCAGCCAAGATGGAGGCATAGGTAGACACATTGTGCCTCCTCGCACAACCAAAAGAAGGACAACAACAAATTTAAAAACAAAAAACAACCGGAAGTGACAGAAAATCGAACTGTATGGAAGTCTGACAACCAAGGAATTAAAGAGGAAACATTCATCCAGATGGATAGGAGGGGTGGAGATGGGCAGCCATGCAGAGAGGACTCATGGCAAGGCAGCAGCTAGAGGACTGGGGCAGGCAAGGTGGTGGTTGGCTAACCTGGACAGGCAGTGGCTTGAAGACCCGCGTGCAGGTAAACTGGGAGGAACAACTGGGGAGCGAGACAGACCATGCAACCCCAGGGTTCCAGTGTGTAGAAATAAAGCCTCAAAGCTTCTGACTGAAAACACCTGTGGGGGTTGAGGCAGCAGTGGGAGAAACTCCCAACCTCACAGGAGAGTTTGTTGGAGACCCACAGGGTCCTAGAACATACAGAAACCCACCCACCTGAGAATCAGCACCAGAAGAGCCCAATTTGCTTGTGGGTAGTGGAGGAAGTGACTGAAAGCTGGCCAAGAGCCACGCAAGCAGCATTGTTCCCTCTCAGACCACTCGCCCACATACAGTGCCAGAACACAGTGATGTGGGTTGCCCCACCCTGGTGAATACCTAAGTCTCTGCCCCTTACTATGTAACAGGCAAGCCAAGACAAAAAAATATGGCCCAAATGAAAGAACAGATCAAAGCTCCAGAAAAAATACAACTAATCAATGAAGAGATAGCCAGCCTATCAGGTGCACAGTTCAAGACACTGGTAATCAGGATGCCCACAGAATTGGTTGAATACGGTCACAAATTAGGGGGAAAAATGAAGGCTATGAAAAGTGAAATAAAGGAAAATGTACAGGGAATTAACAGTGACGGGAAGGAAATCGAGACTCAAATCAACGATTTGGACCACAAGGAAGAAATAAACAGTCAACCAGAACAGAATGAAGAAACAAGAATTCAAAAAAATGAGGAGAGGCTTAGGAACCTCCAGGACAACTTTAAACATTCCAACATCTGAATCATAGGGGTGCCAGAAGGAGAATAGGAAGAGCAAACAATTGAAAACTTAATTGAAAAAATAATGAAGGAAAACTTCCCCAATCTGGCAAAGGAAATAGACTTTCAGGAAGTCCAGGAAGCTCAGAAGTCCCAAAGAATTTGGACCCAAGGAAGCACACACCAAGGCACATCATAATTACATTAGCCAAGATGAAAGATAAGGAGAGAATCTTAAAAGCAGCAAGAGAAAAGGAGACAGTTACCTACATAGGAGTTCTCATAAGAGTGTCAACTGATTTCTCCAAAGAAACCTTGCAGGCAAGAAGGGGCTGGAAAGAAGTATTCAAAGTCATGAAAGACAAGGACTACATCTAAGATTACTCTATCCAGCAAAGCTATCATTTAGAATTGAAGTGCAGATAAAGTGCTTCTCAGATAAGGTCAAGTTAAAGGAGTTCACCATCACCCAGCCCTTATTATATGAAATGTTAGAGGGACTTATTTAAGAAAAAGAAGATAAAAAATATGAACAGTAAAATGACAACAAATTCACCGTTATTAACAACTGAACCTAAAAACAAAAACAAAAACAAACTAAGCAAACAATTAGAACAGGAACAGAATCACAGAAATGGAGATCACATGGATGGTTATCAGTGGGGGAGTGGGAGGGGGAGAGATGGGGAAAAGGTACAGAGAATAAGTAGCATAAATGGTAGGTAGAAGATAGACTGGGGGGGTGCGGTTAAGAATAGTATAGGAAATGTAGAAGCCAAGAACTTATATGTACGACCCAAGGACATGAACTAAAGTGGGGGAAGGTGGGTGGGAGGGGGTGTGCAGGGTGGAGGAGAATAAAGGGGGGGAAATGGGACAATTGTAATAGCATAATCAATAAAATATATTTAAGAAAAAAGATCTAGTCAGAAATGAAGGATACACTAATTAAAATAAGGAACAATTTACAGGGAAACACAAGTAGAATGGATGAAGCCAAGAATCAAATCAATGATTTGCAACATAAGGAAGCAAAAAAGAACCAATCAGAATAACAAGAAAAAAGAATCCAAAAACAAAAAAACAAAACCAAGGATAGTGTAAGCACGTTCTGGGGCAACTTGAAGTAGCCCAACATTTGCATCATAGGGCTACCAGAAGAGAAGAGAAGGAGCAAGAAATTGGAAATCTATTTGAAAAAAATAGTGAAGAAAACTTCACTAATTTGGTGAAAGAAATAGACATGCAAGTCCAGGAAGCACAGAGATTCCCAAAAAAGATGAATGCAAAGAGGCCTACTCCAAGAAACATCATAATTAAAATGCTAAAGGTTGGAGGTAAAGAGAGAATCTTTAAAGTAGCAAGAGGAAAGCAGGTAGTTACCTACAGAAGAAATTTCCATAAGACTGTCAGCTGATTTCTTAACAGAAACTTTGCAGGCTAGAAGGGATTGGCAAGAAATACTCAAAGTCATGAAATGTAGGGACCTATAGCCAAGATTGCTCTACCCAGCAAAAATATCATTTAGAATCAAAGGGCAGATAAAGAGCTTCCTATACAAGAAAAACCTGAAGGAGTTCATCATCAACAAACCATTATTACATGAAATGTTAAAGGGACTTACTTAAGAAAAAAGTCAGAACTATGAGCAATAAAATGACAATAAATACACATCTATCAAACAATTTAATCTAAAAAACAAACTAAGCTAACAAGAACAGAGATAGAATCATGGATACAGAGAGCATTTCGATGGTTGCCAAATGGGAGAGGGGTATGAGTGAATGGGTGAGAGGTGAGAGGATTAGGAAGAATGAATAGGTAGTTACAGAATAGCCGTGGGTAGCTTAAGTACAGTATAGAAAATGGAGTAGCCAAAGAACTTATACACATGACCTATGGAAGTGAGGAGTGGTACAGGGATTGCATGAGGCTGTGAGGAGGGATTGGTATGGGGCGGGGGTGGGGGTAAGGGGAACCTTGGGACAACTGCAATAGCATGATCAATGAAATACAATTTTAAAAAAGAAAATGATATGTTAAGGTTGTTATACATGCCAGGACATGGGACTGGTTAAATGAAACTGAATTTACTCAAGTTTCTGTGGGGAAGTAGAAAGAAGGAATGCGAAAAGTATAGGTAGAATTTATATCATCCTTGGATGATAGCACACGCTACCAGTGAAAAATTGGTTTCCAGGCTTTTTTTTAGTTTATAATCCGTTCCAATTCAAACCTGCACACATACTCCTTCCAAGCGCCCCCATCTTCACCCTCCTTTAGATACCTCTGGGTTTCTCCCAAGGTTTAATCTGTATATCTATCTATCCATGTTACACATTTCTTATGATCAGTACCATTTACCTTAAGGGGAAATTCCACTGTAGTGTGTTATGAAAAATAGCTTTAAACAGAGAGAGAGAGCATGCAATTTTTCAGGTATTAAATGTATAAATATAGAGAAAAATAGGCAACTGCCTTCTAAGCAGATTTGAAACTGATCCATGGCCATGATCTTTCTTCCCTAAGCCCCCGACATGATCTGCTGAGTGAGGTTGTTTTAGTGGTTCTGAGGGAGAGGCTCTTTTACGAAATCTTTCAGGGTTCAGGATTAAAATTTAAGCCACTGTATAAAGAAATTTCACTTACAGGGCACTATTTAGAAGTAATATTTGGGAATACAGCTTGTAGTGTTCTCTAGCAGCCAGCATCTGGGTGGTCATAAACTTAACCATTGAAGACAGGTAATCACTTTTTGGAGACTTCTTGAGGCAGCATGTGTACAACATCATTTGGTACCCTATCTCAATACATAATCACTCATAAATGAAGATGTTATTCGTAGGTATTACTAAATGCTCTTGTTGCAACTGAAAGTCACTTCCTCTCCCTTAATCTTCTGCAAAGGAAGAAAATAACCGGTCTTCCTTCTTACAATAAACCATGTATAATTAAATACTCTTCATTGTCCTTTACCTTTATCTATTGCAGGCTGAGCAATTGTATGGGGCCTAAATTTTTTAGTGATATTTTATTTTGGTGTTAATGCTGATTGATAAATACTGCTTATTTTGAGCTGGAACAATTTCTCTACTGTACACAAAAGATGTGGAGGTTCTGATTAAGTTCTTCAGTGTCCAAATGCCATTATTAAATGTATGCATCTGGATTTCAGATACTTCTCTGCTTTTATTTGGGGAAATTATTTTATAGCTGATAGGTTTTTGGGATTTCACATAAGAAATATAGTAACAAAGGTTGTCATTCTCTAGTGTGATGAATCACTGGACTTTTCTGTTACTTGTTTACTGATATTTCCATATGAATATATGGCAATAAAAAAAATTAACGTTTGTTTAGAGAATGAGATATTTAGAAAATCTCACTTTGATTAGTGTTGTCCAAACTCTTCTAGAATTACTTGGTTTATTGCAGGCACCTAAGAGAGCGCTGACAACTCACCTGTCCTGGTGTAGACAGGCTGAGTCATGAGGTGTAAAATCTGAGACATACCCGTTGACTGGCGCTCTGAATCTTACAGGCAAGGCGGGGTTGGCGGGCGCTGGGCGGGCCTTCTTGCAGTCCCTGGCCACTGCCAACGTTGTATCTTTTAACATCCTCTTTCCTTGAGGACTTCAATAATCTATAAAAGGTAACCATCTCTTGACGGGTAACTTAAGCCATTTCCACTTTCATCAGAAAAATAAATGCCTATTACAACAGAAATCTCTACAGGAATAGGAATCAAGTAAACGCCTATCACAGTATAAATTTCTACACGAATAGGAGCCGGAGGTGGTGGTTCTGGTAGGAGAGCCTTCATTCGGCACTTCTTCCACGCTCTAAATCCCTCCTCCTGTTAGCGGGCCCCACACATCCTCTGCTTATTCCTTAAGGCATCTTCACCCTTCCCAAAACAGATATTGTAAGTAGAGTTTGTGAGAAAAGCCTGGGGTGTCTCGAGATAGGTGCTGTCTGGTGGTCTGGCTCTATCCGCCGGATACGTATCTATCTTCAGCCTCTGGTAAGCGGAAACGTTTTTCAGACTGCAAAATAACCACTCCCTTGCTGAAGTATCTGTAGAAAGCGGGGTATTTTACTGGCGAAATATTCCTGTCAGCCGCCTCAAATGCATACCCAATGCACGGAATCCCCAGGTTTGGCCCCGCGCCTACTTTGGCTGGGCTTCCTTGAGCTCCAGACGCCCCGCCCCCTGACACCCCCGCGGGTCTCATTGGCCAGGACCTGCGTACGCCTCGGCTCCTGACTGGCGGCTGCTCCTGTTCGTCTGCGTGGCAGGAACAATTCTGCAACGAGGGGGCTGCTCCAAACGGAGGGGGAGGGGAATTATTTAGAAATTTGGAAGAAAGTAAGGGGGGGTTTCAGGTATCCGGAGCCAGCAGCTGGTTGGGCGGAGGGGCTTAGCAGCTGGGCGGCAATTGCGGAGGAGGGATTCAAGGTGTGCATGTGTGAGGGTACGGAAGGAGTGAGAAGGGTGCCTCTGAGGTGACATTCACTCAGCCTGCGGGCCTTCTTCCTGGGGCACCAGAAACGCCCCCAATTTCCCAGCTGCTAAAGGAGGAAGAGGAAGGTGGGTCTCGGTGGCAGTCTGGGGGTGGGGGGGGTCTTCCCACCACTCCCCAGGAGAGTGTGTTTCCCACTCCGAGTTGTGTAGAGCTTTTGTCCTCTACTCGCCGTGTGGCCCCGGAGGCCAAATTTGGGGTTTGGAAGAGCGCTAGGCAGGAAGGACTGGAATGTGTGCGAGGAGGATCGGGCCTTCCTGGGCTCCAGTCTGTCGGACTCTGAGCTGCACGCGGGTTCTCCCCTCGCTGGCGGCCCCTTAGTGTGCCGCGGGGGAGGGGCGATGAGCCTTCGGCCCCTCCCATCCCAAGAAAATGCGTTGGCTGGGGTTTCGCGGCTCTGAACGGGAAGGCGGGGAGCTGGAGGCCCCTGCCCGCCCTCGCAGGGAATTCTTAGCACCTCCTAGTCCCAGGATATTTATGGGCTGGTAAAAATGGTTGCTTCCTCCTCGCCACCCCGCTGCCGGCCTCACCCGCCTCTCCCAACCCTGCTCGAGTGGGGGCCGCTGTTGACTGGTTTTGCGGAGAACTGGCCGGGAGGCTAGACTGCGTTGAGAGGAGGGAGAGACAGGAATGCTGCTGGCCAGCGCCAGCCGCTGTCGGGCCCCGGAGGGCGTGGAGACCCAGGGGCGGTGAAATAGCCGCTGTAGGTCCGCCCCTTTCATTGATGAAATTTAAGTTCGTGTGATTTTACCTTTCCCGGGAGTCTCCAGTTGGCCCTCGTTTGTGTCAGGAGCGCAGGGTAGACTGGAGTTACAAGCAGACTCAGTCGCACCAAGTTTCTGTCTTTGGAAGTGGAGATTTTTTCTTTTTTTTCTTTTTTGAGGCAGTGTTAATCGCTTTCAATAAATACTTAAGTAGCTAAACATTGGAAGAGGAGAAAGAACACGTCGGTTGTTAAAGAAGGGGAGAAAATCACTACCTGATAAGAGTGACTTCTCTAGAAATTAACATATATATAAACCAGAATATTTTAATAAGTCCCTAAAATGTCGAGATTTGTACAAGGTAAGACACGCTTCTTCTTATTTCACGGGTTGCTTCAGCCGAATTTGGATACTGGCACTTGAGAGGGTTGGTGGGTAGTCTGGAAGTGGGAATGTTCATTTGAGACACTATTTACGAAACCTTTTTCGTTAAATTGACACTTGAGCTGCCTTGAACTGCTGGACTGGCGTTTCAGATACGTATAACTTCTACCCCTGTGCTCTGCTGGGTTTAGTTCTGCCGCCCTGAAATCAGGTTAGTAGCACTCCAACTCCCCGGGATAGTGGCTGTAAATGATGGTAAAACAGGATTTTGGTTGCTGATAATGTTTTCTTTTCCTGGTCGAAGTTGAGGTAACTGAGTGTGCGCGGACAAAAAGGGGAACTGGGAGGGCTGAGTGAAGGCAGGTGGGTTTTGCCAGGACTGTTAGGGGGAGCTTAAGTGTTGTTCTCAGCTCCTACTCCGTTTGTGTGCTTGGTTTGAGTATCAGATTCATTTATTGCGAAACCGGGAGTAGCTCATAGAAGCTGGAGGTCATTTCAGCAGGAGAAATGACTTTGCTGCATTGCTGTGTTTATTTCTTCCTTCTTTAAAATCTTCAAAGATTATTAAGGTTTCTTTAAAATTTGAAAATTGCCCTCTAAGTTCTACATGTATATTAGAAAGGGGTTAGGGAATTACTCTCGACTGATTTAAGCGGTAGCATTGCGTGTATGTGTTTATACCTTGTACAATTTGAAATTGGTGCTATCTTAAACCTCGACTCCAGTTTATAGCATAGAATTTGCCTTCTGGTATGCAAAAAACCGTTTTCTTGCAGACCCCAGAGTATGAAAGCTTCAGCCATCTTGCTGAACACACAGCTAGTAAAGTTCAAAACCACTTAATGTGACTCTTCAATAAATGTAGATATACTTAAAAAAAAAAGTGTCGGTAATGGCTCTCATTTGACCCTGGGAATAAAAATGCCCTGGTAAATTTTACATGACTTCATTAACTCTTCTTTGAGTTTTGTATAAAAATTTAGGAGAATTTGATGGCCTGCCTTATTATGGAAACAGAGGGGACACATTCCTGCCTCTAACACTAAGCTCAGAAATGTCACTTGTCATTAGACTTTCAAATTCATGTTATACCTTACATGTGGTGAGAGATGCTTCTTAAGTGCTTATTGAACAAATGCCTTAGTCAGAAAAAGCAAGGCAGAAGTAACTTAGAAGTGCGCTGGTTTTGCAACAAGAAGATTTAATTACCAGAAAACCATTATTTTGCAACAGTATGCTAGGTAAAAGTGGACAAGTCACTTCTCTTTAAAAGCTAAGAATGTTAGTTAAACTCCAGCTGTTCCGTGTAGCTGTGTTTTAGAATAGCTTGCAGAGGTGGTGTGCATTGACTGATTTCAGAGCCTTTACTGTTAAAGGCTAACAGTCTTCAGGAGATTCTAAATCAAGTGGCAATACCTGAGAGTGGCTGTCATTCTTTTCTGGTGTTATCTACTTTTTTAAAAAAGCTTTTTATTTTGGAATACTTTTAAATTTATAGGACAATTGCACACATGTCAAAACTAAGAATTATTATAGATACATTACTACTAACTAGATGTATTCAGACTAGATGACTCAGTCCAGCATTGTGTTTAGTTGCAATACATTTTTGCTTTAAATGGTAGTTTTCCTTTTAAATTGGCAGTTTTTCACAGAGATGACATTTCTTCCCACCGCTCCCCACTCCCAAATTAACATGATTGTCCTCCTGTTTATCATTGTTTAAGTTTTGTGCTTCACACTCTGTCCAGGCGATTCAGTTGGTTGCAGCGTCGTCCCTGTACACTGAAAGGTTGGGGGTTTGCTCCTTGGTGGGGACGCGTACAGGAAACCTCTCTTTATAAAATCAACACACATATCCTCTGGTAAGAGTTAAAGAAAATTTCTGTACTTCAAGTGTAAACCCTTTATATGATTAATGAACTCTGTTGCTCTTATAAATGATAAACCTAATTGGCCAATGAGTTAGCTATCTCCACAGATCCGTTTGCAAGTGTAAGGATTGGAATTTTTGTTTTTGAAGTTTTTTAGTTGATCAAATTTTTTGATCTTTGTTGTAGTACTTACTGATATTTCCATTCATTGATACATAGGTTGTGCCACTCATAGGGCAAAGATTGAACAATTATTAGGCCCCTGTTTTCAAATGTTGTCTCAGTTAAGCTTTACAAGAGCCCTGTGAGGTAGCAGATGCTTATATAATTCACCTTACAGCTGAGAAAATTTAAGTATCTTGTCCAAAATTCACAGCTAGTAAGGACTTGTGTGTGTGTAGATGTGCCTAAAACCCTTGTCCTTTCCAGTACCCTTTGCATCTTAAAACTTAGTTATCTAAATGATGTGTTTCTCCTAGACTGTCAGTTCCCTGTGGGCATGGTATCATATCCTTGGGACAAATAAAGTATCTTGTAGTGGTTGGTGCTCTATGAGAATTTGTCATGAATGATAAATAAGAAGTTCAGCTCTTTCCATGTACTTTTTAGCAAGTTAGCCTACATTTTTTTTTAATAACACCTCTTAAGATTACATAAATGTTGAGAAAGATAAAGGAGTATGGACTTAGTTCTGAACTCTGTTGCTCAGAGGTGACCTTAGATACATAACTTTTCTGAACCTCGGTTTCTACTTATATAAACATTGGGTATTAATACTTATGTCACAGGGTTATTGAGAAGCTGAAATGAGATGAATTATGTGAATTTACTAGTCACATATTAGATGGCCAATAATTTTTACTTTTTTTTTTCTTTCTTAAAATGACAGTGACCTTTCAGATAACATTGCCACCATAAAGATAACCATATGTCATGAACAGAAATAAACAGAAACAAGGCAGGTATGACAGGTCTTTATTTTCCTCTTTCAGGTTTGGTGTTCAGACACCTAGCACTTGGGAGTTGATATGTTTAACAACAACACAAAAAGGAGTGTGGGGTATACAGGAGAAGCTTAACAGTGATGTAAATACATAGTTGGTGACAGTTTTTGTTTAAGTCCAGTCAAAAATTTTTTTGAATGCTTACAAAGTGCAGTATACTATATTGGTATTTCTCGTGTATCTCTTATGGTGGGAACATGAAATTCAGAAGATGTGTTGTTTCTGAATTTCCTGGGAATTGGGGTTGCTATACTTGGCTTGAATCTCTTTCCCCAAACCAAGGCAATGTACTTTTACAGAAAAGCTGGGAATCTCCACTCTCAGGTGCTTTAACCATAAGTTTTCAGGTAAAAATATTCAATTAATAAAACTACTTAATGTTGATAGGAGAGTTCTCAGTATATATTCCTTGGCCAAAAGAAGGTTCAGTGTTCCTTGGTCATCTCCCAACTCTGTGTTTTTCAGGCACTTAAGATTTCTTTTCAGAGGACGACTCTTCTTTATTGGTTCTAGGGCATAATATCCTAGTTTGGTGTATTCTACCCTCAGGTCATCTGCCTACCTGCCTGTGATATTAACTTAATCCATTTGCTAGTTTTCTGCCCTTGAAGGGTTTTTTTTCAGGGGCCCCGGTTATTCTAAATAAACGTGAGTACTAGCTGAGTGAGAAGGGGCTCCTTATCACAGGAGTACTAGGGGTAGTTAGCAGCTGTGACTTTTTTTTTTTAATGATTTTATTTATTTTTAGAGAGAGGGGAAGGGAGGGAGAAAGAAGGGTAGAGAAACATCAATGCGTGGTTGCCTCTTGGGGCCCCTCACTAGGGACCTGGCCTGTGCCCTGACTGGGAATCAAACTGGTGATGCTTCGGTTCGCAGGCCCGCACTCAATCCACTGAGCTACCCCAGCCAGATAGCTGTGACTTTTTGCCAGGTTTGTCATTCCATGCCATTTGGAATTTTGCTTTTTTAAAAGTTCTGACTGCTATGGGGTAGTTTCCCTACGTGATCTGAGTCTTATAAATGGTGCAAGGACTATTGTCATCTAGCCAGCTAAGGCCATGTTATATGCTTATACTATAATATTAGAGGAACTTTATCTACCTAAATTATATAAATATGTCTCTTAATGTTCTTAAATTGAGGTACTTTCTTATATTTCAAGGAAGCCTTTTGGGTATCTCTGTGCTTAAAAAATATTTGAGAAGACTTGTTAACTTTCCCATTTGTTGGAATTCTTTTTTTTAATGACTTTTTTTGTTGATGCTTGTTTGGTAGATGGCAGCTAGTCAGGGAGGATTAGTTGAGCTAATGATAACTAGAGGGGTCTCTGATGAATACAGGGATGAGAAATATTCTGGGCCAGGTTGTAGAGGTTGGACCTTAACCTGGTTCTTCTCAAATCCTAAGACCAAATTTAGCTTGTTGCTGCTTATTTAGAGGCCTAGGATGCTTTTAGCCCAGAGGGATTGTGGCATGGATTTGAGGCAGGACTAGAGGTGGCAAAGCAATGACTAAGACACAGTCCTCATTTTCTAAAGATGTGCCTTAGGATTCATTATGTTGCTAGAGAGTGAGGGATTTAATTAAAATCGGAGTCACAGTTATAAATGGAAAATTAAAATAAAGAGTAGAGCTATGAAAATTTTGTTTTCCACTGTGGACCTTGTGATCTCTGTGGTTAGACTTTGTTCTTGATAACTGAGGCTTTCTTCTGGTAAGATGGATGATTTTCATTTGTGAAAGCCAATTAAGGAGGAAAAGAAATTGACAAGGAACATTAGAGAAATAAGAAATACTAGCTGGTAAACTCTCAGTAGTGTCATTTTAATATTCTGAAGATAAATTGAAAAATAACTTTAGGAGGAAATTAAGATGTTCATTTTGGGGCAATAGGTGTTTTCTTGTAACATGGATTTACATACTCTGTGTTATTTTTTCTTCATAGACAATTGTAATTTTAATTAAAAGAATAGGATACTTATTTTATGTGAGGAACATTAGTTGATCTAATAATGGCAAAAGGATAATATACTGTAGTTTTCCAGTTTCCACCAATTTGTATTTGGTACTTTTTGTGAAAGTGCAGGAGTTCCCAGAAAGTCAGATATATTCATCATTGAAAAGTTAATATGAACAAATATTTGAAAGTCAAACCAACTCTGGATTATCTGCAAAAATGAATAATTAAGAGTTGACTGTGCTAACTTTTCATAATGCTATTTCTTTTGATATCTAATATTTATGCCAGTGGAGAAAATGTTAGCAATATTAGAATAAGATTGTTGGGGAGATCCTCTGAGGGTTTGGGCTTTAGTGAATGAGGTTAGTTCATTTACTACCTTTTTGATTGCTTAGAATCTCTTTAGATGCTGGAGATTTTCTAAAGACTGGTATCATTTTGACACATCCTACAATTTCTTTTCTAAAATATAGTTAAATGTGGTATGATAGTGTTTGAATTGTGGACATTTTGGGTAATTTAATCGATTGTTCTGGCACAATGACTGTTAGTTGACTGAGACCTCTAAAACTCTACCAGGCATGTATCTTTTTATAAATAGCTTATTAAATTCTTTGAAAGTTGGCTTGCTAAGCTACTGAAAGAGAATTAAACTTTGTGGGTTTTGATTGGACTTATGTGAGAAAAAGGGGATAATACTTCATTTGAAAGCTGTTTCCCAGTTCTCTTAATTGGTAATGCAGGCATCTCCTTTAGTTTGTTGGACAGTAATTGTCTAGGGCTCAAATTCTGCCTCTGCCAACAGTTCCATTGTTTATTTTTCTCAGCCATTGCCAAATGAAATTGATTGTGCCCCCAGACCATTTTGATAATTAAGGATTGTTTTTGAGAACCATGGAGAAACTGGCTTGTTGTCTTAGTTAACTTACATAAACAACAAAATATTTCATTTTCCAAAACACTTTTAGATATTTGTTAATTTTTTTGTATATAAACCAAAAGAGTTCCTCGTTTCTCTGTGATTTCACTTGTGACTTAAAAGATTATTGTATTCATGTACATAAAATAGTCATATTGTGCTTAATCTACTTTTTAATTATTAGTCAACAAATTGTAAAAAATACCATTGTAGGGGACACTCCCTTTAACAATAGCACGACTTGCTCTTTGGCTTTGGAGACCTGCAGACAAGGTGATTGGCATTGTGTTTTACTCTGGTTGCTACTCTGGCAATGGATGATGTGATGTTTCCTTTATGTTATAACCCTGCCTAGAATTTTAAAACTTTCAATGAATGCAGGAAAACAGAATAACACAATCCTGTGCACTGTTTTGGGTTCATTTATGCCAATGGTAAAATGCTTAGCCTTGGTAATAAAATATTTATAGTGTACATAAAAGCTCTCTTCGATTTTTCATTGCCCAGAAAATAAACTATATAGAAGGAAAAGCTGAAGAGCATAAGAGAATGCTTATTCTGATATATAGTTTTAACCTCATATAATAACCTCACATAATAGACATAGTGAGTTTTTGCCAATTTTCATTCAGATTTGGTGGGATACAGCTGTAACAAAGAACGGGGAGACCTTCCTCCAGGAAGAAGGGCAGGGCACCGGGCAGCAGAGTTTGGATTCCAGGTTAGCACTGCCACTGGGTCCTTAAGCAAGTCAGCACCCTGCTTGCCCCGCCCCATTTCATCTTTAAGATAGGGAATTGGACTCATTCACTGACTTTAAAGCCTTTCTGAGCTTCGAAGTTTAATCTAAGTGCACATATATAAAATTACAGAGCAGGCCTGCCAAATAAGTTTTTGGTCCTTGGTGGTGATTTTATGTTGTATCCTCCCCCCCCCCCACCTCAGCAAATGAGTGCGATAGGCTCCTTGGCGTGCCACCTTTCTTATCGTCCATTAAATTCAATGCCTGGTGGTAACTAGTTGACACATCTCTTCTGAATGTTCTGTTTTCAAAAGTGGTATTTTTTGGTTTTGTTTTTTAGATTTTAGATTTTAAGAGCTACTTTGTTGTATGAGTGCAAAGTTACTTTTAATTGCTAATGAGAAGTCTGGTTTAGGTATAAATTCTAACAGTTAAAAATTTTTTTAAAAAAAGTAAGCAATGCATGATTAGCAAAAATCTCAATTAGCAAGGGGCTCTGCACATTCAGTGCTGGAGTATTGGAACAGTTCTAAAAAGCCTGGTGCATTTTTTTGTTACTAAAAGGCATTTATTAAGCATTCATATGTGTGTAAAGCTTAGTCATTAAAAATAGGTAAATATAAATTGTTGTACTGTAGTTTACAATCTAAAATAATCAACATTGACTTTAATACTAAAAGATCATATAAAAATTGATCATATAAAATCAACTTATTGATTTTTCTTATATGATTGAATGCCATGGACTATAACTTTTCCATATTTTTCCTAAATTAAGTTAAGCCTAAGTATAATTGTCCAATTTGGGGAGCTCCAGTGGCACAATTGGTTAGAAGCAGTACTTACAATTGCCCTATTTTGTTTAATATATAAAGTTAGTGAAAACATTACACTAACATATATATTAGATAATAAGAAATTTAAAAGAAATTTCAGGATCATTTTGTCTATATCACCTACATTTTGGAATTTCTTTGACCACATCCCTGATACTTGACTAATAAATCAGCCTCTGCTTGAGAAGCCTTAGGGACTTCAAATACTCAGGACATAGTCAACACTTTCCTTAGCCTCCCTTTCCCCATGTCCAGAAATGGCTCTTAAGCACTTTCTGTTTGGCTTTATCAGGCACAACCTTCATGAGGCTGGACTCTGTCTTCTTTATCTGTACCTAGTACATAACTATTGTAATATGCTCCTCCTTATTTAATAAGCATTACTTGAGTATTTACTGTGTCTCATGCTGTGTGTTAGGCAGTGGGAATATAGCAGTGAACAAAATAGAGATGATTTATTCTTAGAGATTGTGATTTGTTGGGTAAATAGACATTGAATGAATTTTTAAAAATATGATGTTATAAGAGTGGCACAAAGATCTACCATGTGTGAGCATGTAATGGGAAACTGTGGTTGGTTTAGAAGATTTCTAGGAGGAGATTAGAGTTGAACTCTGACAAATTATATATTAGTGACTACTCAAGCCACTAATATAAGAATTTAAGATCTCCCATTTATTTACACATTATCAGGTGCCTGTCCTGTGTGCCAGGTGCTGAGGTAAGGTAAGGGGTGAGGGGGAGAAGTTGAATAACATAATTAACATAAGAGTTGTAGTAGAAAGGAAGGCCTCTTAATGTTCAGAAGCTACCACCTAGAACACTAGGAATGCCAGTCCCAAAATAGCAGAAGCTAAAGTCACAGGGTTTGAGCCTCTGTGGGCTGAGGGATTAGGTTTCCTGAAGGTTGAGGTGATTCCCATGATTTTAGAATCCACACTAAGCTATTACCTTCCATTTTTTTCTCCTCGTTTCTGCCTACTCTTCTGTAAAAGCACTGAATAACACTTGTGTGTTTTGGAACAAACTTATAATACTTAGGATGATTTTAATTTCATAGAGCAGAAAAATACCACCTCAGTTGGCTTAAAGAATAAGGGACTTGCATCACATGAATCTTGAAGTAGGATGTTCCAGCATTGGCTAATTCAGTACAGCAATTGCATCAGTCCCTCCTTCCTTCTGCACTCTTAAGCATATCTATCTCATTTTTGGGTCAGCTGTCTTTATGCTCACTAAATGGCAAAAGAAACTGGAAGCGACAGATGAACACATACTCATTATGTCCAGTGGTGAAAAAGGTACTATTTCTTCTCATGTGTTTCTTTTTCTCAGTGAGAAATGCTTTTCTCCCAAGTTCTTTGGCAAACTACCCTCATTGGCTCACTGGCCACAATTATACATATTATGTTTCATGATTAAAACAATCACTGGGAAGGCTTTAAAATCTGGGCCTGGTGCCATTTCTTAAGCACATGGCCTTGGGGTAGAAAATAGATGACAGAAAAACATTGGAGTAGGGAGAACAATGTTCATGGCTACTACAAATATATTAAGATGGAGTATAATCTATATCAGAGCTACTCAAAGCAATATTGGCAGCATTTACTTATTAGAAATGCATATTCTTCCCACTCCAGACCCACTGAGTCAGAATCTTTGGGAGGTTGCCCAGAGATCTGTGTTTTAACAAGCCCTCCAGGTGATTTGTATGCACATTAAAGATTTAGAAGTACTATTGAGATGTCACAAACAGAGGAGGAAATTGCAGCCTTGAGGCCTTCTGCTTTAGCACCTTCATTAGCTTTGGCTACTCAGAAGGGGTATTTCAACTTGTTTCTGAGACATGCCTAGCTAAGGAATTGTATATATTTCTCATCAAATGAGGAAGAGAAGTGATATGATTAAGGTTGCAGTTTAGGGGGAACAAATCCATTCTGCTTGGTACCACCAGATTAGAGTGACAGATGGGCAGAATAGTTACAAAGCTGTTTTCATTATGACCAGGCGAGTGAAAATGAGAGGGAAATTAAGGTAGCAGCAGTGGAAGTAGAAATCAGTGAATGGAGTTGAATTAAGTATAATATGGATTGGATGTAATATTCAGGAGAAAGGAGGGAAGAGTCAGTTGTAACTGAGATTTCTAGGTCACCTAGGAGTGACTGGGAGAATGTTAATGCCATGGAGGGCAGGGAGATGAATTTAGATGATTTGGACATGTTAAATTTGAGATACCCAGTTGAGTATCCAGGTGCAAAATGTCTAGAATAATATAGGGAATGTGAGCCTGTAGCTCATGGAAAAAAAAAGATCAGAATGAGAGTCACATATTTGGGAGTTATTAGTAAGGAGATTGGTAAAGGAATAATTGAGGGGGATATGGTGTGAGGACAGAATCTTAGGAAATCCAGGGAATAGAAAAAGAATGGAAATTGAGGCCTGGACAGAGATGTAGAAGATGATGTGAGGTAATATTGGGTAATGGAATCCAAAGAAGAAAAGCTTTTCTAGGAGAAAAAATTAACAAATAACTGAGTTTAAAGGATTGTAGTATAACCACAGAAGAGGATGTTTAGCTTTAATTGGCCATAAATCTAGTCAGTATATGCCTTTAATTTATTCATGATTATTTCCAGTTGCTACTATATTCTTGGAGTTTTTAAACCATTTCCTGGTTTAAGATGAAGTGAGCTCTCTAGTTCTCTGATTTTGAGTACATCTTAGTGTGGGTTTCCTAAGAATGTTGGGATTCTTCAGAAATAATGAATGGTGGGAGGTGGCCTGGAGAGGGCTACTCACCTTCTCTGTTGCTCTTGGTATTCTTTTTTTAGCCTTTCCATGGCCTTTGTGAAGCTATTTTTCTACTTAAGAATGTGAAGTTTTGTTTGTGCCAGTATCATGATGTTAGGGAAGGGTAGTATGTACACTTTGTAGCTGCTGAAATGGATGAAATGAAACACCTGAATTAAGAAATAAAAACAATCACTTGTTAGATTGTCTCCTACCTCTTGATACATTGGTTTTTCTCCTCCACCTTTTTTAAATTTTATTTTTTATTGTTGTTGGTCCCAGTTGAATAGAGGAAAGTCCATGATGTGGAAACTTTAGTTCTTACGTACAAGGAAGAATTAGGAAATTGAAGTAGGGGAAAATTTGTAAAAGTAAGTCACTGCTTGTTCCATCCCAAATTGACTAAGTTGTAATTAAGTCAACCAAGACAATTCTAGTAAGCCCAGTTTTATGTGGTAGGGAGTTTCCTTTTTATCCCATTGAGTATAAGAAGACATTCTGACAGAAATGCTTTTGGAGATATTTAGGGATTTTTGTGCCATGATTAAAGAGCTAGACTAGGAGAAAAAATGTGCAAGATGTTTTCACTTCATTGTGTAGGACTGGATCTCAGCATAAACTGGCTTTGTTTCTGAATTCCATAGGCCTGTACTGTGACCTTGGATAAATTACTTAAACTATTCAACTTTGTTTCCTGTCTGTAAAAGGTTGAGGGTAGATTAAATGCTCCCTCTCATCTCTAAAAATGTTTTATGACTGAGTTAATGAAATGTTTGATTCCTGTTCCACTCTCTGTCTAAAGTCAAAGAGAAAAATTCTCTATTGCTAAGAAATGAGGGAAAAACATTTTAGGTTAGAAATCTTGCATTTATTCAGGGGACTTTAATTGACCTTCCATTAGAAACTCAGCTGTCATTGCCAGAAGTGTAACCTGAGAATGTTAAAAGCCCAAGAAAGCTTCTAATAACTGTACTTCTTTTCCTACCCAGAAATTCCAGACCTTATTTTAAAAAATCAGGATGAATAAGGAGGTCACTACAAAGGGAAATGGTTTCTAGTTCTGTGCCTCCTGGGCTGTGCAAGATAGACTCTCTTCTTGATTAAGTGTACTATTCTTTATTCTTGAATATTCTTTATTCCTTAAAAGCCCTTCCTTAGCCTCTAATCACTTAAAAACAGAACTTCACAGTTGCACTTTCCTCAAGGAAAGGAGAGGGAAATAGCTGTGGAATAGAGTAGAAGAAGTGATAGGCATGTTGTAATTTTCTTCTGTTGTGTAAGCTGTTCATATTTGTAGAGGGGGTAGAAGGAATACAAATTAGTTTTCTGCGTTTGGTGCTATGTCAAACAAATGGGAGGAATAAAGGTTAGGACTATTTGTCAAAACTCACATTTGAATCTGTGTTCTCCCTTTTTGAATCAGTGTTTGAAGGTTGAGCCTGCTACAGCTGGCAGAGATCACATGTAATATTAAATGTGAGCCTTTCAGCCAGCCTTCTTAGTCTTCTTGGCTTGATAGGATAGTGGCACAGGTTCTGTGCCTTTTGATCTTTAGTCTTGTACGTTGATAGGCTATTGTTCTGCAGAGATCTTTAAAATTTGGTGTGAAGTTTTGATTTTTTTTTTTGACTGTTCTTATGTAGTCAAATCTCAGACAGCTACTAGAGTTATTTTTAAATTTAGCAGTTACATTTAGTTTTATCTCATTTTGGCATTTGCCCAGAATATAAGTAAGTTAAATGTTTCCATCACTACATTTTTTAGGAATGTGACTGTGAACGCTGGCCTTCGGGATCCAACTTTAACAACAAAGCAGCAAGTCCGTAGATGTCTTTGAGTCTAAGAAACCAAAAAACCCTTTTTAAAAAAAATCATTATATAGTAATTTCTTGATCTATTTTATTTTATTTTATTTATTTTTTAATTTTTTTTTAAGATTTTATTTATTTATTTTTAGAGAGAGGAGAAGGGAGGAAGAAAGAGCAATGTATGGTTGCCTCTCACATGGCGCTCACTGGGGACCTGGCCTGCAACCCAGGCATGTGCCCCGACTGGGAATCTAACCGGGACCCTCTGGTTCCCAGCCCGCGCTCAGTCCACTGAGCTACACCAGCCGGGCTCTTGATCTATTTTAATCAATCTGTGACACAGAAACAGTTCATTTGTTTTTTATTTTTTTAAATAGAGTTTTAGAGAAAGAGAGAGAGACATTGATTTGTTGTTTCACTTATGTATGCATTCATTGGTTGATTCTTGAAAGTGCCAGTAACGCTGGCGTATTGGGACAATATTCTAACCAACTGAGATACCCGGCCATGGTAATTCATGTGTTCTTTTAATTTAGAGGTTTTATATTTATAGATTTTGCTCCCAAATTATTTTCTAAACATTAATACGGGAGTTGGCTTAAAGATTGGGGAAGAGACATCACAGGTATACGTGGGGTGGCACAGTAGAGGACTTAACCTGTGACAGATTTTAAATTATAGCTAAGTTTGTCAAGGGATGAACGTGTGGGTGATGTCATATTAACTCTAGTTTAAAATGTTCTGGAAGATGTTATTAGTTATCTGTCATAGTTAAAAAATATGCTCATCCATTATCATCAATTTTTACAGATTACAATTGCTACTTACTAGCTGAAACCTATCTTTAGGTTATTTATGGAACACACATGGGTTTGTGGTGGGGTTTTTTTTTTTGCTCACGAAGACCTTATTTATGAATCCCAGTTTCGATCACTTTGTTAGTTTTGCTGGTGTCCATAAACTTAGTTGTGTGATGGTCTATTCCTGTGAAAAGATCACAGTTAGAAAATGGCTATTTTAGGTTTAGATTGTGTACTTTCACCAAATACCCTTTTTTCTCTCTTGGATTTTAATTTGATGGAAAGTGTATAATATATTTTTGGAGATCTATGTTAATATCTCATTTGTTAAGATTTTTAGATATTGGGGAGAGGGAGAGGATGTCTATATTAAATAAATTGCCTCAAGAGTTAACATAATATAGTAATTTCTTCTCTTAGAAGTATCTTGAAGTTATTTATTATGTTGGCTTGAATTCTGTCTGTATAAATCTTCCTTTCTGCCCAGATAACAAGTGAAAGAATTTATGGTATGTGAAATATGATTCTGCTAAATTAACCAATATTTGTAGAACTAATTAGTTATCAAAGAAAATGTTTGAATATAAACTTCACAAATACATTTATAAAGTAAGATTGAATTAAGGTATTGAGGATGAAGGGGAAGGTGAACAATAATATTATTGCCCCTTATTTTATAAGAAATAGGGTGATTATGATCTAGATACTTAAGTGTAAAACATCTGTGTTGGCATTTTTCTCCCAAGGAACTTGGGCCTGGGATGTTTTCTTTTTTGTGTGTTTTTCTATTTTTGTTTTCATCTAAAAGCCATTTCTGTCACCTTTAGTAAGATCCATCTGTCACGGAGATGCTCAGCTATGCCAAAAGCCCTGATAGTCTTGTCTGACAAAAGTACAGAAATGTCTTGGCTGAAATTAAGGACCAGAGCTGGGAATCAGTCCTGTGTCCTTCTCCTTTTAAAGTGAAAATTATGATGCCAGGAAAGTAGAGACACCTTGGAATTGCCATTATCTATCTCTCAAGGGGTTATTCTAGTAAGAAATATGAAACTGGAGTGGCTGTCCTTCTAAAATGGAAAGGATTTCTTAAAGTTTTCATCTGGCCTGGAGAATGGAGGAGTCTTTTGCTTCTGCGAAATTGCTACATCCCTTCAGTTATCTTACGATGCAGCAGTTCCATAAGGGCATATTCCATAAAACATACCCTTATTAACATTATTCCAATTGTTCTGATTTTTCTCCAGCTTTGATGGCTAGGAGGGAAATGTTAGTATAGATGGAATTATGTACTCAAATAAAGATTAATCCTTTTACTTCTATTTGCCCCATCTTCCCAAAAGTGTTTAGTGTTTTAGATATACTAGTAAAGCATAAAGATGTACCAAATAGTCAAATTTGAGCACATGTGATTATATAGTCCCAACTAATTAACATTACTGCAGTTCTGTGCAAGGATGATGGGAATATAGAGTTGAACTCTTTTCATTTGCTGGACACCAGAAAGAAATCAGTTATAGCTTATCAGCTGTTTGAATGGGTATTTGATTTTTCAGTTGATGGTTTTATATTTTTGTTTTAAGATCTTAGCAAAGCAATGTCTCAAGATGGTGCTTCTCAGTTTCAAGAGGTCATTCGACAAGAGCTAGAATTATCTGTGAAGAAGGAACTAGAAAAAATACTCATTACAGCGCCATCACATGAGTTTGAGGTAAGGACTCTACAATGTTTTTTGCTTTCATTCATCTCATGCTGAATTTCTATTGCTGTTGCTGATCATCCAGTTTAAAATAAGCACAAGATGTAACGAGAACATAAAAAAATTGGAATTGCTTAACAATTAAGGATTTTCAACATTTGGGCATTGTAAAACCATTGTCTTTTTTTCATTTCTAGGAAGTTTCTAAAGTCTAAGACAATCAGAACAAAATTACACTTCATTTATTCTGTGTTTTGGTATCATTGACTGGAGAAATGGATATCAATGTTCAGTTAGAATTGTGAAAAGTTAGTTTATGAACCGTATATCTTGCATACCTTTTCTAAAGAGCCAATTCTAAAAGAATTGTGCTACTTGTCAGCTATTGTATAATAGACGTGTCACAATAGGCAGTGTGTTTACTTTTCTATTTATAAATCAATAGATTTTTATTTTCATTTTCAAATTTCAATTTGTACTTACCCAATTAGTTGTGAGGTTAGTTGTGTTTTTTTACTTTTTGTTCTTTTGGTGAAGATTAATTTTCACATAAAAGAAACAAAGAAAGATATTGGTAAATAAATATAAAGAACCATTTGGAATTCTCATGGACCAAATGGTGTTCAGATTACATGATAACTGGTGGGAGATGGGGAGGATAATTTGCTTGTATTTCTTTAAGTGTGGTTCCTATTAGATTTTCCTTTCTCTTTAGTTTTAAATTGGGGTATAAAAAAGACTCCATGTTCTAATATATAAGAATCTCGTTGAAAGATATTTTAAGTGTATAATATGTATCTGGTTTTATTAAATATTAAGCATTCTGCTAGTTGTAACAACGATTTCTGTTTTCATAGCACACTAAAAAAGACCTTGATGGATTTCGCAAGCTATTTCATAGATTTTTGCAAGAAAAGGGACCTTCTGTGGATTGGGGAAAAATCCAGAGACCTCCAGAAGATTCGGTAAGTTTTAGATAATATGTAGGAAAATTTAAGGTAATTTAGGACATTGTTTTAATTTGGGGGGTATAGTCTAGGGCAGGGGCGTCAAACTCATTTTCACTGGGGGCCGCCACGTCAGCCTCTCAGTTGCCTTCAAAGGGCCGAACGTAATTTTAGGACTATGTAAATGTAACTACTCCTTGACTAGGAGCAAGGAACTTGGCGCTGCCGCCAGGTAGAAACAAGGTGCCGGGCCGGATAAAACGAGGTAGAGGGCCAGATTTGGCCCATGGGCCTTGTGTTTGCCACCTGTGGTCTAGGGGACCTGTAGAAATCATCATTCAGACATAGGAATATTGCATTGCATTCACTGTTTCCTCATACTGAAACTGCAGAGATAGCCTTCTACCATTTTCCCCTGTGTTAGACCCTCTTTCCATTTCTGCATAAGACTTATGAAAGTCTAATCTTCCTTTAAATACTACCTCATAACTTAATATCCCTGACTATGAGGCAATTCTTTGGAAAAGTATCAAATGCATAGTAAGGCTTCATGTATGTTTTTTCTTTCTTCTCTCTCCCAAGTATTCTGATTTCTTATTGTCTATAGGATAATGAACAAACACTAAGTTAGCTGCTTAAAGCTCTTCCCATGCTTTCAAACCAAATAGCCATATTTCCTCTGCCTGCCTTACATGCATCAACCCAGCAGTCCTTTCTCACACATTATATTTGTAGACTTCTGTGTATATTGTTTCTTTGGAATGCTGTAGTCTCTTTACCTACAAAATGCCTCTACCTCTATCATCAGCCCCTAACAGAAAGCTGCACTGAAGAAATATAGTGCAGTAGTGTCTGATGTTTAAATCTGAGCTTTGTGTATAATGCTTATAAGCTTTTAAGCTTTGTGTAAAATGAGAATAATACCAAGTGCTTTATTTCCTTCTCAGGGTTTTGGTTATTTTTTTAAGATTTTATTTTTTTATTTTTAGAGAAGGGATGGGAGGGAGAAAGACAGGGAGAGAAAAATCAGTGTGTGGTTGCCTCTCACGTGCCCCCCCACTGGGGACCTGGCCTGTAACCCAGGCATGTGCCCTAGACTGGGAATCGAACCAGCGACACTTTGGTTGTAAGGATGCTCAACAGACTTGAGAGTAGAATAGAGGAACTTGGAGAGCACTTCAAGAAATGAAAAATGTAGTAAAGAACCAATCATAGATGAAGACTACATTAACTGAAATGAAGAATACATTAGAAGGAATTGACAGTAGATTAGTTAGTAGACAAGAACAGAATAGCAACCTGGAAGACAGAATTGTAGAAATCACCTAATCAGAACAACAAAATGAGAAAAAAGAATTTTAAAAATAAGGATGGCATAAGGGATCTCTGGTATAATGTAAAGCTCTCTAACATCTACAATATAGGGATTCCAGAAGGAGAAGAAAGGGGCAGAAAGTATATTTGAAGAAATAATGATAGAAAACTTTCCTAATCTGTGGAATGAAACAGACATTCTAGTACAGGAAGTACAGAGAGTACCAAACAAGAAAAATCCAAAGACTTTCACACCAAGACATATTGTAATTAAAATGGCAAAAGTTAAGAGTAAAGAGACAAGAATGAAGGCAGCAAGAATGAAACAAGTCACATATGAGGGCCTTTCATAGAAATATATGGATATATATGAACCCCATGGTAACCATAAACCAAAAACCTAAAAAAGATAGAAAGGAGCCCAATTAAAAAGCTAAGGAAAATCAGCAAATCAAGGGGAAAGAGATCAAGAGAGGAAGAAAGGAACAGAGAAGAGCAAGAAAAAACTCCTAAAAACAATAAAATGGCAAAAAAGCACATACCTATAATAATTACTTGAAATGTAAATGGACTAAATGCTCCAATCAAAAGGTGTAAGGTTGGAGAAAATGGACAAGACTCATTTTCAGAATGGGGAAAAAAACTAGACCCGTCTATATACTGCCTACAAGAGACTCACTTTCAATTGAAAGACACACAGAAAAAGTAAAGGGATGGAAAAGATACTCCATGCAAATAGAAACAATAACAAAGCTTTGGCAGCAATACTCGTATCAGACAAAATAGACTTTAAAACAAAGAATATAAAAGAAATAAAGATATTACATAATGATTAAGGGGTCAATCCAAGAAAGGGATATGACAATTATAAATATGCACCCAACATAGGAGCATCCAGGTACATAAAGCAAATATAAATGGATGTAAAGGCAGAAATTAATAGCAATTCAATAATAGTTGTGGACGTTAATGCTACACTTACCTCAATGGATAGATAGATCATCCAGACAGAAAATTAGTAAGGAAATAATGGCCTTAAATGCCAAATTAGACCAGATTGACTTATTAGACACTTACAGAACATTTTTTCCCAAAAGAGTGGATTTTGCATTTTTGGTAAGTGGACATGGAACATTTTCCAGGACAGACCACATATGAGGCCACAAAACAACCTGGTAAATCAAGAAGATTGGAATTATATCATATATAGTTTTTGACCATAATGAGCATTAAACTAGAAATTATCAACAGGAAAACTGGAGAAAACACAAATACATGGAGGTTAAACAACAGATTACTACCTTGAGACTAACGAAAATGAAAACACAACTTTACAAAATTTATAGGATGCAGCAAAAGCAGTTATAAGGGGAAAGTTCATAGCTATACAGGGCTACCTCAAGAAATAGGAATAATCCCAAATAAACAACCTAACTTTATACCTAAATGAACTAGAGAAAGGAGAACACAAAAAAAACAAAATAAACTGAAGAAAGGAAATAAAGATCAGAGCAGAAATAAAATAGACACTAGAAAAACAATACAATGATCAATGAAATTAAGAGCTAGTTCTTTGAAAGGCTTAAAAAAATTGACAAACCTCTAATGTAGCAAGATTCATCATGAAAAAAGAGAGCCCAAGTAAAATGAGGAATGAAAAAGGGAAGATTACAAACAACACTGCAGAAATACAAAGGACTATTAAAGAATACTAGGAACAATAATATGCCAATAAATTGGACAATGTAGAAGAAATGGACAAATTTCTAGAAACATGACCTTCTAAGACTAAACCAGAAAGAAACGGAATCTGAACAAACCAATGACGAGCACTGAAATTGAAGTAGTAATTAGTAAACTCCCAACAAACAAAAGCCCAGATGGCTTTACAGGTGAATTCTACCAAAGATTTAATGACAAATTAGTACCTCTCCTTAAACTATTTCAAAATATTGAAGAGAAAGCAATACTTCTAAACTTATTCTATGAGGCCAGCATTACTCTGACACCGAAACCCGACAAAGACACTACAAAAAAAGAAAATTATCAGCCAGTATCTCTGATGAACATGGATGTAAAAATTCTCAACAAAATACTAGCAAAACTTATTTAACAATACATTAATAGGATTATGTACCGTGGTCAAGTGGGATTTATACCATGATGCAAGGGTGGTTCAACATCTGCAAAATAATGTGAATAATAGCATCAGTAAAACCAAGGACAAAAATTATATAATTACCTCAATAAATACAGAAAAAGCATTTGACAAAATTCAACATCGATTTATGATAAAAACTCTCTACAAAGTGGGTATAGAGGAACTTAACTTGATGGTGAAAAGGTGAAAGTGTTTAATTTGAGATGAGAAGAAAAGGATGCCCACTCTTATGACTATTATGTACAATGAGATATTGGAAATCCTAGCCACAACAAGAAAATAATCCCATTTATAATCGTATCAAAAATAATAAAGTACTTATGAATAAATTTAACAAATGTGGTGAAAGATTTGTACTCTGAAAACATTAACACATTTCGTACCGCGTAGAAATCTCTAAGACATACGCCAGGGACCGCACGGTATTGGGCAAACTGCACGTTAATTAAATCATCTCGTGATGCGGTCCTTAACAGATGGCGCGCGAAACACGAGAAAACTCATGAGCGGTACAAAAAGTGTTAAGACACTGAAGAAATTGCCCTGGCTGGATAGCTCAGTTGGTTAGAGCATTGTTCTGATACGTCAAGGTTGTAGATTCAAGCCTCCGTCAGAGCACATACAAGTTCATCAGTGGGTGGCACAACAAATTGCTATTTCTCTCTCTCTCTGTCTCTCTTTTTCTTTCTCCCTCTTCCCTCCTCTAAAATCAATAAAAAAAAATTACAGACACTGAAGAAATAAATTGAAAAGGATACAAATAAATGGAAGGATATACCCTGTTCATGAAATGGAAGGATTAATATTGTTAAAATGACCGCATTACTCAAAGCAGTTTATAGGTTCACTCCAGTCCCTATCAAAATACCGATGACATTGTTCTCAGAACAAGAACAAATAATCCTAAAGTTTGTATGGAATCCCAGAAGACCACAAATAGCCAAAAGACTATTGAGAAAGAAGAACAAAGTTTTACGTGTCACCCTTGCTGATTTCAGACTGTAATACAAAGCTATAATAATCAGGACAGTATGGTACTGGCACAAAAAGAGACACATAGATCAACTGAACAGAATAAAGAGCCCAGAAATAACCCCTCACTTATATGGTCAATTAATCTATGACAAAGGAGGCAAGACTATACAATAGAGAATGACAGTCTCTTTAACAAGGTGTGTTGGGAAAATTGGACCACTCTCTTACATCATATACAAAAACTCAAAATGGATTAAAGACTTAGATGTAATGCCTGAAATCATAAAACTCCTAGAAGAAAATGTAGATAATAAACTATTTGACATGAATCTGAGTAATATCTTTTTGGAGAATATATTTGCAAATGATATATCTGATAAACAGTTGATATTCAGAATATAAGGAACTCAGACAACTCAGTAATAAAATATAATCTGATCAGAAAGTAAGCAGATGACATGAAGAGACATTTCTCCAAAGAAGACATAAAAAAAAAAAATGCTCAGTGTCACTAATCATCAGGGAAATGCAAACCCCACACCAGCCAGGGCTGAAGTGACCTTCTTAAGAATCGGTTTTATTAACATGCTGACCATTCTTTCCTTTTGTGTCAGCAATTTAGACCTCTGCTGCTAGCAGCACTTTTCACTGTAGGTAGAAAAAACTTGATAGAGTAGAATAATTGTATGTAGATAGTTTATCTCTTATGTGCTTATAATCTTAGATAATCTAATACTGATTTAAAAACAGAACTGTTTAGCCCTGGCTGGTGTAGCTCAGTGGATTGAGTGCAGGCTGTGAACCAAAGGGTTGCCAGTCTGATTCCCAGTCAGGGCACATGCTTGGGTTGCAGGCCAGGTTCCCAGTGAGGGCCATGTGAGAGGCAACCACACATTGATGTTTCTCTCCCTCCCTTCCTCCCTTCCCCCTCTCTAAAAAAATAAATAAAATCTTAAAAAAACAAAACAAACAGAACTGTTTAAAGAAGATGTTTTTGGCAAACTACTGCCTGAAGGTTACCCCCCTGCCTATGTTTGTAAATTTCATTGGAACGTAATTGCACACATTCATTGATGTACCATCATCTACAGTGGCATAAACCAATGTAGTCCCTCAATTTTTTTCTAATGGGAAAATCTTAAATATAATTCCTATTTAATAGTACTTTTATTCTCTTATGTGAAAAATGTATTTCAGTTCTTAAATAATTTACAATTATGAACTACATGTTCTTTAAAAAAAGAAACATAATTTGTAAATAAAGTTTTATTGTAACAACCACACTCATTCATTTACATACTGTCTATAGCTGTTACAGTGCTATAGTACTACAATGAGTTCAGTATTTGTAATCAAGACCACACAGCTTACAAAATCTAAATTATATTCTTACAGCCAGCAGAGTGGCGCAGTGGAAGCATGCTGGGCCCATAAATTATATTCTTTTTGGTACTTTATGGAAGATAAGAGGTCTGTCCAGAATGTATCCATCTATGCAATATGAAAAATAGAGACATTTATTGAGGAAGATACAAGGTACAAGAAACATTGCACATAGGACAATAACACCTGAGTCTCCTTCAAAATAAGCACCTTGGGGCCTTACACAGGTCTCCCAACTGCCATCAGCTGCCCTGTTGTATTTTCCTGAATCTCATCGAAGATCTGAAATCTCTTCCCTTTCGAAGGTGATTTTAGTTTTGTGAAAAGCCAGACGTCTCAGGGCACCAAATCTGGGCTGTAGGGGGGCTGAGTCACCTGGGTGATTTGATGTTTCACTGCAAAACACTGCACGAGACGTGATGCATGAGCAGGCACGTTGTGATGAAGCTGCCCATCACCAGTTGCCCATAGCTGCAGCCTCCTGAATCATCTGAAGAGTTTCCGTTAGGAATGTTCTAGCTTAATGCAAAATTTGATGCAGATTCATTGCTCTGCTCTCTGAGTCATTTTGAATGCGACGGTCCACAGTACACATGCTCACTCAACAGCGTCTGTCACCCCCACTGACTAGTAAAGTGAAGTCATCATTGTTCACATACATGCATTCTAGTCCACTCTCCTTGACTTCCAGGTTCCATCATTGTTGCACAGACTGTTCTCATTATATTAACAGTGGTTAGCCTTTTTCTGGACAGACCTTGTGTATGATGACCCCGTTTTAATGTATTTCTTTTCAGAATATTTTTAGTAGTTTACCTCTTTGGCCCCCAGAAAACTGACCTCATGTGCCTTTATCAATTCAGATGATTACGTTTTAGACAAAAATATTTTTTCATAAGTACCAGATTGAGGGACATACCTAGAGATTGGTATTGAAACTTTATGTTGTCAGGTTTTACTTACTCTTGCCTACTGTGCTGAATACTTCATTTTAGCTCTGTCAGTGAGTACATGTATGTTTTTTGAAGAGCCCATTTGAGTCCATATTTTGTTGAATAACAGCTATGAAGAAGAACCTGATTTATGGAGTTATGATATGAATAATGCTCTGCCACAATTTTGTAAACTTTAAGTGAATGTTATCATCAAGATTATCTTGATTATTAGCTACATAAATAAAAGCAAATTTAAAAAATAATATTAGGATTAATGTTCTAGACTAGATCAAGGAAGGCCCAATTAGCATCTACAGCTTCATTGGACAACTTCATTGTTTTCTAGAGAGGCTGTGAGAATGTCTTGTTCCTGGCCAAGCTTAATGTTTGAGCTTACCTGTTGGGGATGGGGGAGGATGGGAAATGATAGAAGAGATGAGGAGGTGCACAGCTTGCTCTAGATGGTACTGAGGCTAACAGGTTCTTTTAAGCCATAACCTGTGGTCACCTGGCTGGCAGTGACCTCTGGCGATAATAAAGTACATTCTCATTTATATGAAAAATGTTCTCTAAAGAAGACCCTTTTTCATTTAATTAGGAACACAAGTTGTCCCCAGTTGATTTGTGATTGTCATTGTTCTTGTTTTAAAGTCCTCGAAAGGAGTTATATCAGTCAACTCTTTTTTTATTTTTGATTGAGGCAGAGAATTGGCATACAGAATATCATGCCAATATGGTATTTAGCTTCAACAGATTTTTTTTTGTTTTGCTTCATAAAATAACTGAGAGCTTTTTGTACTCTTGGTCTATCAGTACAGAAAGATTGGAATGTGTATGTTTAAATGACAAGGCATTCTGGGGAAGTTATGGTGTATATGCACAGTAAAAATACATAGGTTTTTTTTTTTTCAGATGAATCATAGTGTATTGTACAGCTAATGTTTGCACGTCTTTTTGAAAGACTTATACTGGAGGCAGTTTGGCCAAGGATCTGACGTGATGTTACATAGGTTTGCTCTGAGCATGGTGAAGACTGCAGTTAGCTAATGGTAAAGCCATTGGAGACTTGTTTTGTATGTGTGTAAAGATAAAGTGAGATCCTGAATGAAAAAGATGTCTACAAAAAGGAAATAGTAGCATTTAAGAAAATGGCCCTGAGGACATTGATGGATGTAAGAGTCGTATCTTTTCCTTGACATAAAATTTTTAAGATTGATAATTGTAGAATTACTAATCTAAGCAAATATACTAATATTAATTTAGTAAATATTACCTGCTTTTAACTAATTCCCTGCTTTTTGATTCCACATTGAATTGAAGAGTCTTTAGTGTCCCCCAGGACTACCTTTCTTCACACATGCCTTCGTATAGAGGACCTTTATTTCAGGAAGGGGACCTGTCTAAGGAGGTTGACAAGAAGTCTGTGATTCTTAATTCCATTCTGGTTAATTATTCATTATTTCACTTTATAAATAGGAATGGGAAATACATGGCTTCTTTACTGTCAGCTCCAAGACTGACTGGGAGACCCCAGGTAATATTGGACCAAGATCTTTGTGTCCACTGTAGGGGACTGTACAGTCTTACAGAGTTGAGGTCCTTGGGAAAATTGTAACATGAGTATTGGTGTTAGTACCACTCTTTGAACATATCACCATTCTCTCTTCTGCAACGCCCATCCTACAGTATTTTTGGACCTTGGCTCATATGTTGTTATACATATACAGATTATTGTTACACAGATTATTGTTATACAGATTATTTTGGTATTACACTCTTCAGGTGTACCTTTTATGTAGGTATTTTGTATCTTATAAGTGGATGACAAAAATGTGTGAGGTTCTCCTATCTCACATCTTCATCTGAATTAAAACTATTAGGGAATTTCCATGATCTTTATTTAATATAGGATAGCTGTGAACCTATAAGATTAATACTGAGAGAATTTTTACATAAAAAAGGTGGGTAGCCCATGCCTACCTCTAATTCTAATCCTTTCTGCCCCATCATTCTTTGGGGGATATTTTACTAAATTCTTTTCCTGTTTTAGATCACATATGGACAGCTGACTCTGCTTCTCCCACTGTAAAGCCAAGATGAGACTGGAATGTTTACACCAGGCATCTCAGCCTGGGAGGTCTGCAGGAATTGTAGGTCCTTATAGATTTCTTGAAATTATAAGTAAATCTGTGCATACATGTACATAGCTTTCAGAGCAGATTCCCTTAAAGGGGTTCCTGACCCGTAAAGGTTAAGAAATACCATCTTAGAATCTCATTGAAGAAACAATTAATGCATACCTCTTCTCTGCAAGCCACTAGCTGGATGCTGGAGCTACAAAAATCAGTCTTGGTTCCTCTTCAGCATTTTGGCCTCAAGTGTGTAGAGAAAATGGATCCAGAAACAGCTATCTATGGAATAGTGCCATAAGCAGTCTGTGGGGGGCTGTGGAAGCATCTAACTGGCATAAGACTTCCTGGTATTAGTAGACTCCTGGGGTTAACCTTGAGGCAAGACTTTTCAGATGATGGGAGGAAAATCAAAGAAAAGAAAAGCTTCGAGAATGGTAGGAGTCTAGAAATAATATGCTTATAGCATGTAGCTGTTCTCTAGCTATGTGTCTGCTTCTCCAAGTCTAGAGCCAGAAGAAAAGCCCTGAGAGAGCCGGATGCTGAGTCTCTGCCTGCCGCGGCAGCTCCTGGTCACTGACTGGGCTATGCTGGAGAGGTGTCAGCAACTACAGTTTCCATTTAAGAGAGACACTAATGGTGGAAGATTGGAACAGAATTTAAAAACCATGCTTCATTATATACCGCAAACAGTTTAGATTTTTTGTAAAACATGAATCCAAATAGTTAAAAAATGCCTATTCTATTCTTGTTTTTGTTTTTTTTACATTGTGATAAACCTTATAAGGTTAATTGGCATTTTAGCTCTTAATAGCTTTTATTTTTTAATGTCAGGATTATTGAGATATAATTTACATATAGTAAAGTTTACCCTTTTCAGTGTACAGTTTTATGAGTTCCCGCAAATGCATTCAGTTGTTTAACTACCATCACAATCAGATATAGAACTTTTCCATCATCTCTTGAATGCTTTAAGTTATGCTTCTTCTTAAACCCTTACAAGGCTCTAGTTCCCACTTCCCTCTTCCCTTAAATAAACAAGCTAAGAAAATATGTATCTTTCTGAAACACTGCCATTTCTTTCCTCCAGACTTCTGGAAAGGAAAAGGTCAGCCTAGCTTCCACTCTCAGTTCTGTGTCACCTTAGTCTTTGTTCACACTGTGCCCCATCCTCCCTGCCCACCTCCACCTGCCTTTTAACCTTTCATAGAACTTCTTTTTATAGCTTCTGGCCTTTCCCTCCTGCCCCACCTTCATTTTTCCAAAGCTGCTCCAACATGCTGTTATACTACTTTACTCTTAGTTATTTAGTGCTTCAGTTTTATTTTTTGACGACTTTGGGAGTATCAGTTATTTTGAAGCATCTTTTGGTCATAGTTAGACTACCAGGAGGGTTGGCTTGTAGGAGAGATACAAGAGGCGATTTTAGTAAAGAACTAGTCCTAGTCACATAAGCAGATTGGCCTTTGGACCCTCCTATCTCCTATTTGAACTTTTTTCTAATTCCCTGGGTCATTTACCTTTGTTTTCTAATCCATACGGAAGTAGAATGTTCTTTGAAAACTATAGCCTTAGCTTATAAGGATATGGTCCAAATGCCTCACAAGGTTAACTAATTTTATGAGTTAAGCTGACTTCTATAAAAGGATAATGAGTATTTACCTTTCGTAGTATTTGAGTTTATTTTTTACTATCTGTATATACTTGTTTTGCCTTTTGCAGTTAAAACATATTCAAAAGTCTTTTTACTTCCTAGAATTTCTATAAAGAATTTTAGAGCACAGTTAGGCTTAGGGAGCATTTAGCATCTTCTCTTCATAGTTACCTTCTGCTTTGTACCATCATTTGCCATTTGTAACCACCTACTTTTTGTTTATTTCTTGTTTTTGTCATTTGGGTTATCCGCCAAGTCTTTTATTGTCATCTCTTCTCTAGTTTACCAGGGTTAAATTACACAATTGTAATGAGAGTAGTTAAGGTGGTCGGTTACCCAGGCTGTGAAAGAATTCACAAAAAGAAGAAAGTGTAGAAAATAAAGTTTTTATTCACTGTCTAAGACAGGAGAGGGACATGGTGTGGAGAGATACACCAGCCTTGAGGAGTGGGGGTTTTGAGTTTTTATTGGATTATAATTGGGTTAAAAAAGGGTGGAGGGTGCTATTCTGTGGCCCCTGGGCTGTTGGGGCGTTGTAACAGTTTGTTCCAATGTTATCTTCTGCCTGTGCCTATAGGAACGGTTAGTTCTGTTCTTGCTTTCCAGTAATTTCCAGTCCTGGGGACAAGCTCATAAGAGTAAAATGGCCGTCATGTTTAACAAGGTCATAGACCTGCTAGGCAAATGGTGCCACAGTAGCAAATGGGGCTGGCTTTGTCCTTTTAGGAGTATTATAATTTTATATCTCTTCAGCATTTTGGAAGGTGCTATGGGTTTTTTTCTTTTTGACTTTTTATTGAATATTTTATTGTTCTTCTATTACAGTTGTTCCAGTTTTCCCCCTTTGCCCTACCCCCCCCCACCATTTAATTCCCACCATGTCGTCCATGTCCATGGGTCATTCATACATGTTTCTTGACTAGTCCCTTCCCCTTCTTTCCCCCCTTTTCCCCCACATCCCCCTCTGCTCCCTCTCTGGTCACTGTCAGTCTGTTCCTTGTTTCCATGCCTCTGGTCCTGTTTTACTCATTTGTTTGTTTTGTTCATAAGGTTCCTCTTATAGGTGAGATCATACAGTATTTGTCTTTCACCGCCTGGCTTATTTCACTTAGCACGATATTCCCCAGTTCCATCCATGCTGTCACAAAGGGTAGGAGTTCCTTCTTTCTTTCTGCTGCATAGTATTCCATTATGTAAATGTACCACAGTTTTTTAATTTACTCATTTACAGATGGGTTCTTAGGCTGTTTCCGGCACTTGGCTATTGTAAATTACACTGCTATGAACATTGGGGTGCTTAGGTTCTTTTGAATTGGTGTTGCAGGATTCTTAGGGTATAATTATGGCAGTGGAATCGCTGGATCAAAAGGCAGTTCCATTTTTAGTGTTATAGTTTTTAATGGAAGGACAGTGAGTATGGGACTTTAAGGGGCAAAAATATCCAGAGTAAGAAAAAAAATGCTGTAAGAATGGAAAAAGTCAGAAGCAATTTATAATGTATGTTTTTTAAATAAACTTTAATTATAAAATGATTTGATACATAGAAAAGTTGCAAAGATACTCTGTTTTTAACCAGGAACATTATGTAGCTATCCAAGCTAATTTTGTTACCTATATCCCATTTTTTAACTTCCTGCTCTGTCAATAGAAGCACAAATAATTAATGAAAATGCTGATAGAATTTTCCTTCCAAACTTAAAATAGAAAATAAATAAGAGCTGAGAAGAAACATGGAAATGCTAGAGGGATACCTGTGACTAGACTAAATATGGAAAAAGGTGTAAATTAGCTGTTAAACAAAGATTTCCGTTTATAGATGGACTTGTTTAAAACAAGTGTCTTTAGTCTTTCTTATTTTAAGAAAATGTGTAGAGTTATGTTTGCAAATCTCTACATCTACAGTTAACGCTTATTGCCAATGTCGGGGTGCCTGTATGCCCGATGTTGTACTGCGTCCTTTGTTCTTGATCTCATTTAGTATTTGCAACAGACCTGGAAGATAGGTACTATTATTATGCTTATTTGACAAAAGAGGAAACTGAAGTTCACAGTAACTTGCCTGAGAGAAAGAGCCCTGGTATGAACTAGGTAGTCAGGCTCCAAAGACCTGGTTCTTTGGTATTCCTTAGTAACAGTAATGGAGTGCATCAAGGAATACAAACCTGTCTGTCTCTAGTGCAAAGAATGTGGGGTACTTTATGTGCTTATCAGCAATACTAGTAATAGAAATAACAGCAAATACTTATTTAGTACTAATGTGCCAAGCATTGTTCTCAGCTCTTTACGTTCATTTCCTTACGTGATCCTCCAACAGCTGTAGGAGCTCACTGTTATCCATTTCACAGAGGAAGACTCTCTGACTGAGAGGGATTGAGTTGTCCACAGAGATGACTTATCTAGTGAATAAGTGGTAGAACAAGTATATAGGCCCAAATCTGCCTGAGCCCAGACTCTTAACCACTATGGAATGTTATAGAAGAGTCACCAGATACCATCTGTGTTTGAAAGGAACTTGAAAGTGTTAAAGCATGGCTTTTCCATCATTTCTCCATCTGGAGTAGAACTGTCACGTAGGCTCTATTCCTTCCCTTAGAACTTAAAATACCCGTACACACTTTGAAGTTCTTCTAGCAACACATTTAACAAATATTTATTGAATAGCTACTGTGTGGTGGGCTTTTATCTCATCATTGGGATATAAGTGAAAAAGACAAAGGCCTAAAACTAATATAGCTTCATTCTAGTAGGAGAGAGAAAACATGGATGTGTTCATAAATAAGATCCTCTTAAAGTCTAATTTGCCATTACTGTTCTTCTGGCCCAGGCTTACCCTCATCAGTCACATCTCTCTGGCTGACGTTTCTTCTTTCTAGTCTACCTGTAGTCACAACATGAAGCTACAGAAGTCTCTTGTATTCATTATTTTTATTCTACAAATTTATCAAATATCCACTATTTTAATTATTGGGGATGTAAAAAATAAAGACAATCATTGTTCTTGAAGAGCTTATGACCTTGTACAGTGCTTCCCAACTTTTCCCGTGTAATAACATACATAAAAAGTGAGCGGAGTAAATACAAGAGGCTCTTGTGCTGGGAGGGGTCTGTTGCTTTCTCAGGCTCTGCCCAGCTGCCTAGAGGGCTAAAGGAATCAACAGCACAGGCATGCAATAATAGCAGACCAGTTTTGAATTTTTGATGTACTGGGAGATGTTTGCATAAAGATATGTGTATAGTACAATGGGATAATAGCTATGAGGGTAGTTTTGGAGACATTCACTAGTCATTTTCTACCAAACAAGCTAGAGAGATTAACTGGTATCCTTTTTTTTTTTTAAAATGCTTAGTCTGTTCTTTATTAAGTTTTTCTCTCAATAGAGTGGTTTGCTCACCAGAACTCAACTCTGTTCCCAAACCTGTTCATGCCAGTTATATTTGTTATGATGACAAATGTAATTAAATTTTATATAAACCAATGAAATAGGTTTTTAAAATGTTATTTATTTGAAAAATGAGTTGAATGCTTTGGGAAAATCGGATAAAGATGAATAGCCAGAAACAAAAAACAAACAAAAAAACCCATTGATGTGGGTGAGACAAGTATGAAAGATCGAGAAAATTTGTATAAGTGTAGAATGATTTTTTTGCATGTAGATTGTTTCACAGGTGACTAAGTTCTTGATCCACTTGAAACTGGAAATGAAACTGGAAGTCACAGATGGTATCTTATTGGTGTGCTTTATGTAAGATGACACAGCGCTCTCTGGTCAGCAGATCCACACCATAGCTAAGGAAAAGACCGTTGTGGATGAATGTATCTTTATTTGTAAAAAGTTGAAATAGTTTATGTACCTAGAATTTTTTCATTATTCTGTGCTTGAGCTTAATTTATAAATTAACTGTCTTCTGTCCAGAATGTTTCAGATACATAGGTTTCTGATATATGTACCAAACATAGCAGGAGAAGGAGCAGCTGGACAACTGGGAAATCCAGAGAAAGTTAGGGATGAAGAGGTGATATTAGAACTGAGTAGAAGTAAGAGTTTGCCCAAAAAGTCAGGTGGACATTTCAGGTTAAGAGATGTGGTGTATAAAAGCCCAGGGCATGAGAGAGTAGAAGGTGCTCTACAAATTACAGTTTTGTAGTACTACTGGAGAAGAAGAATGGAAATGAGTGGGAGATGATAGTAGACAGAGGAAGTAGGGACCATGTCTGCAACTTATTGTCAATTAGGAGGAATCAGTTTGGTTGAACTAAGAAGATGCTGGAAAGTATAGGAGATGAGAAGTTCTTAGCTTTACAGCAGGCTAATTGGAATATACATGTGTCTTTAGGAGGCAGGTGAGGAATGTCTGTGCTTTAAGTTCTTAAAGCCTAAATAAAACCTAAATTACATAGGAATTGAGCAACTTTTTATAGTTTTAAAATATTTAATGAAATTGAGCTATAATATTCTCAATCTTATAATTAGTTAACAGGTGTCTGAGAAATTACTTCATGCTCAATGTCAATCACAATATATTCAACCCATACAAGACTGCCTACTTAGGCATACTGAATTCATTCTGCCTTTGGTGTATTTAACATTTTTTTTCCAGTTTAGTAGTAATGCCAGTGAGATCAACAACACAGACTCCAGAGTTTTAAATCCCAGCTTTATCGCTTCTTAGCCATATAACATTGGAAAGGTTATTTAACTCCTTTAAGTCCCAATTTACTCACTCATAAAAAGTATACATAAAGGTAAGATTTTAGTGAAGATTATTGAGAATTCATGTAAAGCACTTACTTTGTGCCAGACACTCTGATAAAGACAATAGGTGTTTCCTATTGTTGTTATGCGTTCAACAAATATTATATTAAGTTCCTCCTAGATGTTAGGTACTATCCTGGGCACAGTAGAAACAACACAATTTTATTAAGAATATAGATGGTATTTCTTTTAAAAACTGTAACTTTCATCCTTACGTGTTCTGTTGTTTGTCTTTGGTAAATATATTTTAATATATTCATTATCAATATACTTAATTTGATATATATTTCATTGATGATTGTGAATGATACTTTTTATTTTTATATTTTTGGCAAAATATTTCATCAAGTAGAACCATAATTTACATCCCTATAATTCTCTTGTATCAGATGTGTTCAGTAGTTTGTAGTTTTCATTGTAATAGGTAAAGCTCATCTATTCCAGCAAATTTTCCTCATTGCAGAGATAAAATTTAGCTAACTCTTAAACCTTCAGTATTACAGGAGGTCTGTACTCTGTTAGGTCAGTGAGAATAAACAACATAATGCCTTCCGTCATGAAAATGTTTAGCTGGACTATTCTGTTTGGTGGGTATTATTAGAGGGTATCCACGTAGTGAAAACCCTAGGATATATGTAGAATTGTCTTTAACCAACAACTTCATATATATTCCTAGATTTTAAAAACTATTCAACTCAAGGTAGATGTAAGGGGTTGGCCTTGTCTCAGAAGACTGTGTTAGCTAGTAAAGGAGTTTGGTGCCCATTCTTACATGGTTTGGAGCTGTAGGTATTGAAAGGCTTGGTGGGTATTCATTGTGGGGTATAAGGTTTAATGAGCTAGGGAGGCATTGCAGTATTAAAGCGTAGGTGAAATTATAGGAAGGATGGCAGATAATCATTATAGGATTAGTTCTTTGATCACTTGTTACTGAGCATGGCAAAACTTTGGAAGTCAAATGTTTTTCCTTAATTTTTTCATGGTAGGAAACAAGGCAATGAATCCACCTTATCACTTGAAGGAAATAGATTAGTAGAAATACTTGATGGGACATGAGGGTTGGGAGTTTGTACAAGTGTATTACTGTGTGTTACTTCTGGGGACTCTCCTATAGTGTACATGGAGCTTGATTCTCATTTTTTGCTATTATAAAAACCTTGTGATTAATATACTTACACATAAATCTTTGCATATATGAATTATTTCTTAGAATACATAATCAGAAATGGTGTTTTGTTCAGAGGATATGAACTTTTGAAAATTCTTGTTACATATTTCAAATTGCTTTCCAGAAAGACTATACTGGTTTGTACTCTCATTCATATTAATTTTTGGTTCAACAGCTTTTTTTTTTTTGATTGCCAACTGTGTATTAGAGGACTGTGCTGGTAAAGCCCAGTCCTCATCTAGTTTCTAGTTTACAATCTGGTAGAGGTGTGGATAATAAAAGATAATGTAATGTATTTCAAGTAGTGATAAGTGACATGGTTATAAATAAAAAGGATCAGGGTTTAGAGAATGAGGAAACAGAGGTAATACTTTAGATAGTGTAGGCAGAGATAGGAAAGATCTCTCTGAGTTGACATTGAATGGAGACCTACAAACTATTTTATTGTCAGTCTCACTACCTTTATTAAAGCATTAAGTGTTATTGTTTTTAAAAATAATTTACATGGGGGTGGAGGGGAGAAAATGCAGACAACTGTAACTGAACAACAATAATTTAAAAAAATTTTAAAAATTTAAAAAGTCATTTACCAGTTCATATGAATAGTATTTTTTTTATTTAAAATTTCATTTTTATTGGCTATTTATTAATTGTTCCTTAAAATATTTAATTGAGAATTTTTATTTTATTTGTAGTACTTGGTTATTGGACTTTGAATTGCCGTGATCCTTAACTTTGTTTAACAAAAAGGTACAGTATTCAGGTTTGGCTCCCCAGAGAGGCAGTACGAGAATTGAGACAACAATAAGTGACTTTTAGGATTCTGGCTCCTGGTAAGAGTTTTTGCTGAGATTCTTTTTACCAAATTTGATTTTGGTAACTGAAGTAGCAGATTGTATTAAAGGACATTGAGCATGAGTTATTGCTGATGAGTGTGATTGTTTAAAGACGAGTGTTAGTGCCAAGATTTCTGACTTGTTCTTTGAAAGTACCTGTTTACTTACCTCTCCTTGTAAATTCTTGCCTGCATGTGAGGACTTAGTGTATGAATAGGACAGCTGATTCCCTCCACCACTGTTGAAATTTAATTTTAAAAAAACCCCAAAGGTGTGGGAGTTAATAGCTGACACAATTGAAATATGTACTTGGTTTGATAGTTTGCCTTGTGTTCTTATAATTTATAAGTGGAAGAAGACAAAAGAACTTTCTTAGAAAATGTACTTTTCCAGGCTCAGCTTATAGTTTCATGATGTGATTGTTCATTTTAGTTGTTTACTTATCAGAGAAGGATTGTTTATAATTACTACATTAATATTATGGCCTATAAACATTTTGTTTGCAAAGCACAATCTTAGATTCAGGTTTTCTTTATCAAATGTGTGTAATGTATGCTAATCCAATATTTTTTTTCTTGAATTAAAATAATGGGTGTTTTAATTTGATTTCTAATTAGTAATGAAACCACTTTTGCTTTAAACTTAGTATTTAATAAAACAAGATATAAGTTCTTTATCCAAAGTAGGACAAGAAATAATTTCCAGAGAATAGATTTCATTTATTAATAGCTCTGTTACTTCCATTCATTTATTCAACAAATACGTGAGTGCTGCCAGTGAGCCTGACACTTGGTTAAAGGTGATGGAAGTGGTGGGTGGAACACAATATGGCAGGTTCTGCCCTCATGGAGTTTATAGTCATGTGAGAGATGTGGAGCACTGAACAAGCAATTTGGAGGCACTGTAATAATTGCTGTCATAGAAGCTGGTGGTACCTGAAGTGGGAAGTGGGGGCTGTACCACACTCACTCTGGGATATGAGGGCCACAAAGGCTTCTAAAGGAATGATGCTTTTGCTCTGTGGTTTTTGGACTCCCTAACAGAGTAGATGTGTGCCTGAACATTTACACCCAGACAAAAGACTTCTAAATTTAAAAAAAAAATTTAATTGTGTTAAAAATGATAACATGAAATTTACCATCTAAACTATTTTTAAGTATACACTTCAGTAGTATTAAATATATTCACATCGTTGTGCATCCAATCTCCAGACTTTTTCATTTTGTAAAACCCAAACTCTATACCCATTGAGCAACTCCCGTTTCCCCCTTTCCCCACCTGGGCAGCCACCATTCTTTCCTGTCTCTATGAATTTGACTCCTCTAGCTACCTCATAAAAGTGGCTAAAAGACCTTTTTAATCTTAGGGTTTTCTTTCTGTTGTTCTGAAAATTCCCTGAGTTCTGCTACCAGTTGCGTTTTCCTGGTTTTACTTTCCTGCACAAAGAGAGGAGATACCGAAGCCTGGGTGACTGTAATAGCGCAGTGTTCCTGCCAAAGAAGCATGAAGCCAGCATAGCCTAAGGCAGGTCCTGCTCCCTGCGGCTGTGCTGTGAGATGGTCAGGCCGTATGGAGCCATTTTAGGAGAAGCATAGTTTGAAAAGGAGGAAATATTATCAAAACTTGCATTTTTCTCATCTCAGAAGACAGTCTGAAACCAGGGCTTGACAGACCTTTTCTGTAAAGGCCTAGTAGTAAATGTTTTAGGCTTTGTAGGCTGTGCAGTCTCTGTCATGATTACTCAGCTCGGCCATGGTAGCATGAAAGCAGCCACAGATGACATGTAAACTAATGAGAGTGTCTGTGTTCCAGTGACACTTTATGAAAACAGCTAGAGGATCTGATTGTTTCACAGACTATAGTGTATTGATTCCCTGTCTTTAAGTATCCTCAAGTTACACATGACTAGAGAGAGACTTCGGTGAAACCCGTACCTGATAGATCACTAAGCTTGTGGCTTGGAGCAGAGAGAGAAATTCAATACAATATTTTATCAAATTTATGCCATCGATTATAAGTTGTACCTTTTATATACCACTAAAGAAGAAAAGAAGTGAAACCAATTAATTTTAGGATCCCATTGGTTGTGTGATGCATCTGGTTTCAGATATGTTAAAAAGGGATTGGCGGTTAAGAGAGTGTGTCTGAATCGGTGATGTAGTAGTAATACCAGCCAACATTTGAAATCTTACTGTGGGCCACACACTTTCCTTAGCACTTTATATGCATTATCTCATTTATCCTCATAACTAATTAATGAAGTAAACGAAAACAGTTTAGGGCAGTTAATAATTTGCCATAATAAGCATTCAAACCCAGGCATCCTGGCATTAAAGCCTGTGCTCGGCTACTATACTGTACTGCCTCATTCATTTTTTACGCAGTCTTTTTCATCAAATGATACCATTCACACTGGAATTGATGTCGTTTATTTCAGTGATTTGAATCAGGTCATGGAGGAAACAGCAGCTACATCAGTCCCCTTAGAATATCCTTGCAATTTCAGACATTTTTCAGGTCAGCCAACTACTGGTTTTCATCCTGCTGGTTTATGTGCCTGCTGGTTTCCTCAAAGAATTACTAATGAACCTCTTCTGAAAATGTTTGAAAGTGATAAAAATTTCTAAGCCCAGCAAAACTTGTGCTGGAAGAGAAGTCTTGGTGCTCAGTGCACAGATAGTATCTGTGATGCCAGCCAGCGCTTCTGGTCCTGCTGCTGCAGAGGACAGTGGGTGCCACTTATCACTGTAGTTCATCCCCTGCAGGATCTCTGAGCCTTGCACTGAAGGTGGTGCAATCCTGCGTGAGGGATGCAGACTTCACCAAAGATGATCTTACTGACTTTGAAGACACAGGAAATATATGAGCTTTGAGGTCTCACAGTCTTGGAGAATTCTGGTGTGCCTAGTACAGGCCTGCATTCACTGACAGAGCAAGTTGTAAGAGCTTGCCTTGGAGAGAGTTGAGGTTTTCGGTACTTGTGATCATTAAAAAGAAAAGTCAAATAGAATGGCAAATAAGGACGGCATGCATGTAACCATCTCAGACTATACCAGTGTCAGCTTCTTAGTCAAACCAAACAGAAGCCTTCTCATGGAAATTCAGTTTGGGGAGTCAAAGTTTATTTTTTGGTTTATTTTTATATTAACTTTCACTGGGAAATAAATGGCATCTCTTATAAAGATTATTTTTATATTCTGTGAATGAAATTTCCACTGTAGTAAAGTAAATTGTATGCAAAATGTTTTGTTTCTGGGGGTAGGGGTGGGGATGCAGTTTCCTGAAAGAGCGTCTGTTAACTCCTGATTTTTACAAGTTCCTGAAAGCTTATAAAGCCTGAGAACCCCTGGTCTGACCTGAGATGTGGAGGATGGAGAAGTGGTCATTGGCGAAGTGAGGCTGCACGAGGGGGGAAAGTGCAGAGGGCTGCAGGCAAGAGATGGGACACATCAGAGGGCTTACCCATGCTCCTGGGGCACGGTGTGTCAGGGGCAGGAGAGGAGGATGTGAAAGGCAAAAGGGCTGAATTATTAAGGACCTTGAAAACTCTGTCTTCCATTTAGGATTAGATTCAGCTACATTTAATAGTGAAACTCAAAATAACAGATCTAGACAGAGACAGTCCAGAGCTAGTATGGCAGTGTGGTGGTCATCAAGAACCTGGGCTTCACTGTTTTGCACTCTGTCATCTCTTCATGGTGTCCCAGGTGGCTGCCTAAGTGAACTTTGGTCATCATGTGTCCAGTCTAAACAGCAGGAATTAGGAGAAAGGGTACATCCCCTGCTTTTTCACAGAAACTTCCTAGAACTCTTACAACTCACTTCCAGTTAATCACATTGATCAGTACTCGGCACAAATAGCTACAGTGAGTCTGGGAAATGTAGTCTTTTATTTGGAATGGTGGTGTGCCCTCCTGAAAATTGGAATTCTAAAGTGGAAGGGGAGAAATGATGTTGGGGTAGGCAGCAAATAACTCTGCCATGCCATGTCAATGCCTTTTTTGTGACTGGTGTCATAAGGGGAGAAATATGTGCACACTTTCTTTTTTAAAACAGGACGGTAAGGAGACCGTAGAGACCACTGCCATGACATAGGTGAGGGGTGAGCAGGGTGCTGACTGATAGCAACACTGACAGGACTTGGTCATTGATCAGATGTGAGCAGGCTCCTGGCTTAGCAGCTGGGGATGTCTTAGTGCCATAGAGACAGGAGTGGTTGAAGCTATGGGACTCCAGCAGATTGCCAGGGACAAGGAGGTCTACTTAGAAGACTTGAAAAGGATCAGGTATAAGGAGGAGGAAAACAGAATGTGGTGTTGCAGAAGTCAAGGGGAACAGAGCATTTTAAAATTTAGAGTGGTTGGTCGTGTTAAATGCCGCTGAGAGCACAAAGAGAAGTATTCATGTTACTGATATCATTTGGCAGTTCCAAGGATGGTGATGACCCTGTTCAGAGCAATTCGTTGAATGATGGAGAAAACTGGATTGCACTGGGTGAAGGAGTGTAAGGGAGGTAAAGAAGTAGAGATGAATATAGCAACTTTTTCAAGAAGTTTTGCTTCTAAGAAGATGGAGAAAAAAAGGATGTGGGTGTGTGCCGTTAAGGGACATGTATGAGATTGTGGCCACTTGATTTGGAGGTTTGGATTCGAAGACAATAAAAACCCCAAGTTGAAGGTGAATAGTTAAGCACTTTATTAAGTAAGAGCAAAGAGAAAGTAAGAATCAAGAGCATACATCACCAGATGGGAAATCACCAACACCCGAACACAGACGCTGGGGAATCGCGGAGATAGTAGCATTCAGGGTTCGTCTGGAAAGAGTTCTGAGTGAAGCATCCTTCCCTAGGGTGAGATTCCAAAGCCCCACTTTGGGGGCTCTGGGTTACATGTGTTTTAGATAAAAGTGGCTATGTGCTAAGGACCTTTTGTGACTCAATTGACCAACCGTTCTCTCTGGGAGAAAAGCCAGTTCTTCCCCAAGGAAACGATCAGTGTTTACAGGTACTGAGTTAAAAATGGTGCTTAGTCTTCTGTGGAGAAGGGCTAGTTCTCTCCGGGAGACAGCACCCCTATATTTCATTCTTACAATAAAAGGTCACAGCTTGAGCATAAATGGGGAGGATTCTTAATATTTCTTTAACCTGTCAGGGTGTTGGAAGGAAGGAATGTACAGATCATTGTATTCTTTGGTTTTTAGATGGCAGATATTTGAATTTGTTCATGCTGATGGAAAGGAATGGAGAGGGAGAGGCTGATGGTGAGATTGGACGATGGAAGAAGTGGGGTTCTTGAGATGTGCACTGACAGATCGCCTTAGGGTGGGAGACAGCTCTTGTAACCAGAAGGAGGGGAAGCAGCAGAGATGGAGATGCAGGAAGGTCCTAAGGATCTGGTGGCAGAAAGTTGAGGGCATTCTGTGGATCCTGGTTTTATTAGCTTTATGAAATAGGAGTTGATAGCTCAGCTTTGTGGCTAAGAGGATGTTGGTGAATCATGTGATTATGTACAAGATTTGTCAGCTTTCCCTTAATTAAAAAAAAAAAGATCTCTGGTCTAGATATGAATTTTCTGTCACTAAATTAATCTGTACGGGCTTTCAGATGACCCATATTTTGGTCATTATCTTTAGAAGTGTTAAATGAGACATTATGTAAAGGTGCCTAGCACAGAACTTGGCACACAGACACTGCAGTAAGGGGTGAGTGAATAAGCAATGTTCTTGGGACACTTTCTGTACATACGGAGTGTCATTCCAAACTTGTTTTTCTGTTTACACAGATCATTTTTTCCAGCAAAGTTGCTTTTGTTGAAAAAAAACTTTCAGGTTTCAATAATCGTACCCTTGTGAACCATAACAGGGCAGGTACTGTTAGCTTGTTTGGGGTATTTGGCACTGTCTCCAGGAGTAGCACAAATATGCTACCACGAACTGGGTTATACTGTTGCTAATGGGAACAGTGTGTCTATGACTGTGTGATGAATTCAGCTTTTCTTCTAACTGGAAACTAAGTTGTGAACAGACTTGGCAAGATTCAGATCATGGTAGGCAATTTTTAAAAGATCTTTTAAAAAATCAGCTTCTGCAGAAAAACTACACTGATGTCCTAGAGGGCAGAATGTTGTTTAAATTGTTCTTTAGTAGCTTACCAACTACTTTCTTTTGATAATTCCCAAGAGGAAGTTGGGTATTTGACCAATTCTTTTATCCCAGTGAAAAGAGAACAAGAGTGGTCTAGCCTCCCTTGCATGTTTTGCAGGAAGCCTCATGGGGTTTGCCCTACCTTACCTGTAGAGGTTGCCCTACTGTATATTTAGTTATATTGGGGCTTTTCTCTGAACACTGAATTCTATTCGTGTCTGGAAGAAAACGAATCAGGGTGATTAGGATAGAAAGCACAAAGATCGCTCTAGCAATTGACTAATGGGATTCAGTCAGAGTAGTGTATAGGCTGCATCCGGCAGTGCATGGTACTCCCTGTTGTCTCCGAACACCGCCCATCTTGGTCTGAGTGGATGTCTTTGTGCATTCTCCTGAGGGAGCTGAGAAGGGAAAAGTGGAGAGCAGCTCAAAAAATGTCTCTGTCACTAGGCGTGTCCAGTGTAACTTCAGCTGTTGCCAAGCAACTTTCTAACACAGACGCCCTGGCTTGTGGACTAAACTGAGCTCTGTGGGGTTTCTGGTGAGGGTGAGGACAGCATGACCAACAGAGAGAACTTCTTTTGGCAAATGGGGTAATTTGCGTGATGGAAATTGTGCTTACCACCTAATTTAACCCGTAATAAGCTTTAGACAAAAAGTGTCCCAGCTTGCTATAATCAAACAATTGGTACCTTTATTTGCGCATGTGTGATGGGGGCGGGTGGGTGTAAGTCACCCAACATAAGTGAAAGACCTCCAGTGGAGGCTTCTAACAACAGCATTAACTAACCTGAGCACTCTGGACATCTCTTCCCTTGTCATTCCTTGTTACCACTTACCTTGTGACTCTTCTCTTTCCTTCTATGGTTCTTCTCAGAATCCTGTTGTTAGCAGTCAAGGTTTTCAGTGGGGCCTAAATTTAACTAGCTGCTTTACAGATTAGATGTAGCAAGACAAGCAGGTATTATTGAAAGCACCACACAAAGAACCACGGTTACTTGACATTTGTGGAAGTAGGGCAGCTCCTTTCCCACTTAACTTGGGGTACGAGATTCTAAATGTGGCACTGCACAGAGAATTCTGGGCACGCAACTGAATGGTGAACAAGTCTTTCTGCTTGTGAGTTGCCTTGGCCTGTGCCCAAAAGTCTTTTATAACTGGGTTTTGGAGCTTAATATTGTGCTTAGATTAGCTTACTCTATTTCACACCAAATAATTTGAAAAGTAATTCAGAATTCAATTTAAAATTTAAACTCAAGTTCTTAACATACATATTGTGGAGAGATTTTAATTAAAACTAAAAGTATACATAATACACCTTTTGGCTGAAGGCCAAATGGCCTAATGGTAAAATGATTAGGAGGCTGAGATCTTGTATTACCACCCCAGAATAAGTTTTTGGGATACACGAAAAAAATTTGTTTAGCCTCCATTGACTCAGTCATAAGGAATTATCTTATTAAAGCATTCTAATAAAATGTATGTTTTGAAGTTTATAGTTATACAAAATGTATTTTTTGTAAATATTTTCATGAACTTTATATCTTTATGGTATATAGATCACAGATATTTATTATGAGTATACATGATTTGGGAGGATATTTTTTCTTCTCATGAAATTTTAAGGCACAAGGTTGACCTTTTTAAAAGATTTTATTTATTTATTTTTAGAGAGAGAGGGAGGGAGAAAGAGAGTGAGAGAAACACTGTAGTGAGAGAGAAACACCGATCCGTTGCCTCTCATATGTTGCCTCTCATCGATCCGTTGCCTCTCATACTGGGGACCAAACCCTCAACCCAGGCATGTGCCCTGACTGGGAATCGAACCAGCGACCTTCCGCGTTGTGGAACAATGACCAACCAACTGAACCACACCGGTTGAGGCAACATTTAGTTTTTAATTCAGAAAGTGAAAATTCCTATTAGTACTTTTTCTTGAAGACTTGATCTAAATGTAATTAAATAGCTAAAAATGGTTGGTTCACTTTGTTTAATGCTATGAATATTAGTATACCAAACAGTTCTTTAAAGGTTAGAATTAAGGTATTCAGTTTACATTGCTCTGCTTGATACTATTATTTAAATTTATGTAAACATTTGTGGGGTCAAAAAGGGAACTATATTCTCCCTAAAGATATCTTAACATATTCAGTTTTTATGTTTACTCTCAGTTTGTTTCCCAGTTTAAATTTAACTGAAATATTTGCAAACATTGTGTACAAAACTAATAGTTTTTAAAATAATTAACATAGCATTTTTACTCATGTAATAATAGGCATTTACACAACTTTAACTGGTAGAATACAAGTTTTATATGGAAGTTTTCTATTTGAAGAAGAATATTCAGATATTGCCAGTTAATCCCAACAATGTGCCTGGTTTGAATAGCTGGTGTTGTTTTAATGATAAAATATGAAGGATACCTACATCATCACAGACGGGTCCAGAGATTTCTGAAAAGGTGTTTGAGGGTAGGAGTTGGCATTCGGTCTTCCTCAGACTTAGACTAAAGTTGAATACAGATTATTTCATGAAATTCTGAGACAGAAGTTTACTGTCAGTGTGCCCTTAGTAAAAGCTGTGCATTACTATGCATTATATACTACAGTGTACTACTATGCATTACAGTCATCCCTCACTATATTGCGGTTCACTTATTGCAGCTTCACTGTATTGCAGGTTTTTAAAATAAAATCTAATTCTGTATCATGGAGTTTTTGCTATATTGTGGGATTTTGTGGTATATAGGTATTTATGTAATATTTATGATTTTAATATGAAGTATTTATAAGAGTGTGGGAAAGGTTAATAAGAGTGAGAAAGGTTTATAGGAGTGTGGGAAGGGTTTATAAAGCCTTAAAATATATATAAATAATAAAATAAATATAATGCCGCTACTTCGCAGATTTTCACCTATCATGGGGGTCTCTGGAACGTCCCGCGATAGGTGAGGGATCACTCTATTATATAATTGGGATGTTGACTCATGAAGACAAGGGAGAATCAGGTTTTAGCTAGTCCTTTTATGTGTTTGAATATTTTGTGATGTCTGTGTTATTAAAGTGAAAAAATTATTTTGAACAAAAGATTCTGACAGTTTTACTAAAATGAAGCAAAACATAATTCTGTTCTTTGGTTCATTTTTTTAAATCAACTATTTAGAACCACACATGCCACTAGCCACATATGTTGACTTACCTTAATTTTAAATAAAATTAAAACTTGAGTTCCTCGGTTGCATTAGCCACATTTCCAATGCTCAGTAGACAGCCACATGTAGCCAACACAAACTGTAAGACATTTCCATAACTGCAGCACTGTATGTCTAGAGAGTGACAGTGAAAATAGTACCATTCTGTTCATCTGACTCCACACTTAAATACAATGAAGTCCCTTTTTACATTGTTTACATTTCTGTAAACTTTTTGCCTTGAAGTAACAGCTTGTGCATTGCTCAGAGATACTAGTAAATTCAGAACACGGGTGTTGAACAGTGTCTGAAGCCCAAGTCTGGCCATTCTGCACTGTCTTTACATGTATCCGAAGAGCAGCATTTTCTTAGATACTGTGATTATGCTGGTGGTATTCCTTTTACCCTTTTAATTTTTTAATTCTCTTAAATTAAGGTGTGTTATGTTTATTAAATCTAAATGAAGGGGAATCAGTTTTATGATTACTAAACTAAGATTTCAGAACTTTTATTCTATTTAATATCTGCAGATGGTATAAATGTTCTAAGTTTTATAATTTGCCAAAGAATGTCAACTTACGCATATTTCTGTATTCCAGTCCTTTGTACCAATCCCTCCTTCTCCCTGATATGCTACATAGACACAAGTAAATGTTATTAAATATGGACCTTTTTTTGGAAAAACTTTCATTATTTTGGGACAACCTTAAACATATAAGCCACTTAAAAAAAAAAGGATGTGAAATGAATCTTGAGGACATTATGCTAAATGAAACGTCAGTCACAAAAAGACAAGTGCTGTGTGATTGTCCTTGTATGAGGAACATTGAGCAGTGAAGCTCTTAGAGGGAGAAAGTAGGAAGCTGATTGCCAGGGGGTGGTGGGTGGAAGAGGGAGGGAATGGGGACTTGTTTTTCAAAGAATATCCTTCCAGTTTTGCAAGATGAAAAAAAAGAAGAGTTCTGGACATTGTACAATAATGTGAATACACTTAAAATGGTTGAGATGGCAACTTTTATGCTATGTATATTTACTACAATTTAGAAAAAAAGAATGTTGCAAAACTGGTTCTCCCAACTTTGAGAGTGCCTTGGTTATTTTTGGCCTTTTGCATTGTTATACACACTTTAAAATTGGTTTGCCAGTTTCCACACCAAAAAATTCTTGAGATCTTAATTAGAATTGATCAGTTTGAGTAGAATTCACATCTTTCCATGAGTAAGTCTTCTAATTTATAAACATGATAAATACATCTCTGAATTTGTCTTCCATTTTTTCTCAGAAATGCTTTAGTGTTCCATGTAGAACTCTTGCATATCTTGTTAGATTTATTCCTAAATATTTGGTATTTCTGATGGTATTATAAAAGATACATTTTAATCTATTTTATTTTCTAATTCGTTATATACAGGAACAATCTTTTTTCAATCACCTTTAAACTTCCTTAAGCATACACTTTCATAGTGTGAAGTATATTCACTGCTACAAAACCAGTCTCCAGAACTCTTTGATCTTGCTAAACTAAAAGTCTATATCCACTAAACAAAAACTTGCCATTTCTTCCTACTCCCAATCCCTGGTAACTACTCATCTACTTTGGGTCTATATGAATCTGACTACTCTGGATGCCTTATAGAAATAGAATCCTACAAGTATTTGTCTTTTTTGACCGGCTTATTTCACTTAACATAATGTCCTCGAGGTTCATCCATGTTGTAGATGTGTCAGAATTTCCTTCCTTTTTAAGGCTAATATTCTATTTTATGTATATACCACATTTTGTTTTATCCCTTCATCTGTTGATGGATGTTTAAGTTGCTTCCACTTTTTGGCTATTGTGAATAAGGCCATCGTGAGCATGAGTGTAAAACATCTCTTTGAGACTCTGTTTACAACTATTTGGGGTATAAACTCAAAAGTAGAATTCCTGAATCATATAATAATTCTATTTTTAATTTTTTTAGGAACCACCATACTTTTTTCCTTAACAGCTTCAGTATTTATACATTCCCACCGACGGTGCACAGTTTCCAAAAGAGTTTTTTAAAAAAATGTTGACTATATATGTTCAATGTTGTTATGCTAACATTAGTCTAATAATTTATTTGTAGGGTCTTTGGATTTTCTGTGTATAAAATAATCTGTGATTAATGACATTTTTGTCTCTTCTAATGGATACATAAATTGAATACTATGTGGCATTGAAAAGTAAATGTACTATAGCTATCATGTGAATTATATGAATTATTTAAATCCTTAAGGAAGGAATTCTGTCCTTGTACATACCTAGAAATATGACAAAAACCCTATGCCATCATTCTCTGAAGGACAAATTTAGGACTGAGTGGAGAATGGCAGGGAATATTTCGGTTTTGGTTTTTCCCTCCTTTGGAAAAGGAACAATGTGTGATCATATATATATATATACTACTCCGGAATTGAAGTAGATCCATAGTGCACCAGAACTATTTGTAGACTTGATGAGTTTTGTGTATCCCATTTGTTATATTGATGCAAATTGGGAATTTCTCCAGTTTGGGAGGTGGTCTGAGAGGACTGCATGTTCTCACCAGCTAGCCAAATATTTGTAGACTGAACTTTCCCCCCGGTACTCCATTGTAAATGAAGCACTGAACAACTGCGTGCAAGGGAAGTTAGCAAGTACTTGATTTTGAACCAGAGGGCTTGTGACATTATAGGAAATGCAGCTGAAACTTTGCACAAGAAAGCAAACTCTTTAAGAAAGCCTGGAAACAACCCTAGGATTGGTTTAGTTTAACCTTACATAAAGCTGACTGAATCACTTCTATAATTTTTTTTTTAAATTTAATCTTGATTGTACTTTACCCATTACCTTTTACTCCCCTTATATCCCCTCCCCAACAATCACTACACTGTTGTCCATGCCCATGAGTCCTTCTTCCTTTTTGCTCAATCCCTCCGCCCCCTAAGCCTCGCCCCACCAGCTATCATCCTGTTCTTATGCGTCTGGCTCTGTTTTGCTTGTTAGTTCAGTTTGTTCATTAGATTCCACATATGCGTGAAATCATGTGGCACTTGTCTGTCTTTGGCTTATTTTACTTCATATAATATTCTCCAGGTCCATCCACACCATAGCAAAGTATAAAATTGTCTTCTTTTTATGGCTGAGTAGTATTCCATTGTGTATAATTCTTTTTTTTTTTATTATTTTAGATTCAACCCTATGAAAAGATAAAGGCCAGGGGCTTACCTGATAATATATCTTCTGTGCTGAACAAGTTGGTGGTGGTAAAACTCAATGGCGGTTTGGGAACCAGCATGGGCTGCAAAGGCCCAAAAAGTCTGATTGGTGTGAGGAATGAGAATACATTTTTGGACCTGACCGTTCAGCAAATTGAAGTGAGTAACATTTAGCTTTTCTCACAAGCTACTAAAATTGGTTTTAGTTGCTAGATTATTATAAGTGTTGCCTTATAAAATAACAGATGTGGATTTGAGCTAGTCAGGGAGCTAGCTTTCTTTTGTTGATTTTAGTATATAAAAAGGTTTGGTGTTCCTAAGGGCATATCCTTGGGGGATATAAAAGCTTTTGATCTTTAAATAGCATTTGTGATGGCTGAAATCTCTGGGTCTCTTTGGATTCTCCTTTGATCTCCCCCCTCTCAGCACCCTTCTTTCTAGTGGCAGCCTTCATCACAGCTGGGATGCTATGGCTTTATTCACCCCTTTGGGGGCTTGGGAGAATTTCACGTTTCTGGTTGGATGCCGCGGTTGCTAAGTACTGTTTTTGGCTTCTTTCTTATGATGACGTCATTAATCATAGACCATAAGCTCTTCAGGGGCTGTGGCCAATCTTTTTCATCTCTTTATTTCTAGTTTCTAATACGGTGCTGGCAACCACAATAATACTACTAAGTAGCAGTGGCTAACATTTATCCAGTACATACTGTACACCACGTATTATCCTGAGCTCTTTACATGAATTGACTCATTTGTTCTTCCCCAAAACTCTGTAAGATAAGTACTGTTATCTTCCCCATTTTAGAGACGAGGAAACCAAGGTACAGAGAGGTTGATTTACTTGCCCAAGATTCCCTAGTTAGTAGGTGCAGAACATAGGGCAGTCTGACTTCTAAGGCCCTGTTTTCCTCCTACTCTCTGTTGCCTCAGCTCTTTCTAGAGACTGAAAGAATTTCAGTTAGAGTGTGATTCACAACTCTTTGACATAATCCTGAGAATAGGGAGCCATGACTTTGTAACATTTGTACTTAATTATTAAGTCCCCACAGTGCCCTGGAGACACATTAAATGCTCAGTCAGCAGTTAGGGCATGAAGCCATAGGGCACGGTGGCGGGGCACACAGCTCGAGTCAGACTGTGGTCGGGTGGAAGGTGTCCCTGCTCTGCTGCTGACCTGCCTGCTCTGGGCCTCACTTAACACCCACAACATGTAGACAGTAGTTTCTCTTTCTCAAAGACTTGTGATTTAATGAGCAAGTATGTGGTGAATTGCTTACTTAGCAAAATAGCTTATGCTGAGTAGTTATTTCAGAGCTATATATATGGCTACCTAAAATGTTTTGGACATTTTGTGGTTAACAATTAAGAGTTCATTTTGTACCTTTACGCAAAAGTCTGGATAATCTTATTGTCATTTTCCTCCCTAGCATTTGAACAAAACCTACAATACAGATGTTCCTCTTGTTCTGATGAACTCTTTTAACACAGATGAAGATACAAAAAAAATACTGCAGAAGTATAGTCATTGTCGTGTGAAAATCTACACTTTCAATCAAAGCAGGTACAAGGAGTAAAAACAGTCAACTCGACAGGGGGGCCGGAGGTGCTCTGGGAAAGGACTTCTTTGTCTTGTTTTGAACATAGTAGCCTCAAGATGTGCTACATGTGCCCAAAGCTAATGTTACAAAAGTATGATGCCTTTAGAGGCTGAATATTTGATATGTGATTGTTAAAATCACTGTGGTTCTGTAACTTCAATTCTTAAAAGGGAATCTGCTTGAGATCCTGTTCCATGTCCAGAATACTTGAGGATAGCTTAGGTCTTTGCTTTCTGAGGCATGTTTGGGCTCCAGGTAGAATCTTTCTATATTCCACAGTATTGGTAACCTTCTTTCCTAATGGAAGGAATTTCCTTAACATCCTAATATAGGCTCGGGGGAAATTTAATAAATTCTGGAGAAAAACTTCTACTTTGGGAAGGGAGATTAAGTAAAAAGAAAGTATGATACAGCCCAGGCAACTGGGGAAATGAGGCTTCCATCTAAGGACAGACACGGGTTTATGTGAACTTGCACAGAAGAGATGTTTCTATGTACCTTTAGTTTTTTTATGTTTTTTTAAACCTGTTTTTCCAAGGACTCTTTGTTATGTCACAGGTGCTCTGCCTCCATATTCCAGTTGCTCTTTAGTCCGTTACTGGGCATATCCTCTTCCCCCATGGCCAGCCCCTGCACAGGTTCTCACTAGGAGCAGGAAGCTAACTTCCCTGGGCACTAACCTGCTGTTGATTTTCTGTGAAAGAAAGACTACTACCCCTGAATCTTTGTTTATAAGAATGGACAGCTTTTCCCAAATAGGTTTTCAGGGAAAAGAACAATCCTGTGACCAAGTGAGTTTGAGAAAACATACTATATCTCCTCTCTTGGACAGTCATAAAAGACTATCTTAAAAATATGAGGTGTCCTCCCACCTGTATGACCAGGGAAAAAAAATTTTTGCAGTAAATGTAACTATCTAGGGAACTGATTTTTGGACATTAGATAATGAGATTTTTCTTAAATGGATTCACATCTGATTAAATTACTAATTATAGACTGAAAAGGAGGGAAGTTTTATTTAACATTAAATGCACTGTTTTTCTCGAAGGTTTTGCAGTGTTCTAGAGTTGATAAAACTGCCCCTTTTTTTTAAGGTACCCAAGGATTAATAAAGAATCTTTACTGCCTGTGGCGAAGGATGTGTCGTACTCAGGGGAAAATACAGAAGCTTGGTACCCTCCAGGTCATGGAGATATTTACGCCAGTTTCTACAACTCCGGTTTGCTCGATATCTTCATAGGAGAAGGCAAAGAATATATTTTTGTGTCTAACATAGATAATCTGGGTGCCACAGTGGATCTTTATATTCTTAATCATCTAATGAACCCACCCAATGGGAAACGCTGTGAATTTGTCATGGAAGTCACAAATAAGACACGTGCAGATGTAAAGGTAAATACTGAGAGGAGGCAGTTTGGGGATTCACATCTTCACATTTCACAGGTTATGTAGTTCAAACTTTTCTTTTATTGGAAAGTTTGCATGTGAAGCAGAACACATTTATCCACTTGGTAACATCATTGTAAGACAGAACGAGATATCATTCTGTAGAGTACCCTAACTTCAGTGTGACATAACAGTGTGTACATAAATCCAGATTTAATACTATTAAAATCATCTTTATTTTTTGAATAATCTATGTGGGCTATTTTAACTGAAAACAGTTCCACATATTTGTAACAGAAATCTGAAACACGTGAAAACACTTTCAGTACGTTTGTTCAAACCTTTATTCTTCTAGTTTGATTCTTAAGTATTTCTATTTCACTGTTGCTTTAATGAAAATTTACTATTTCTAGTATAATATGTATTTCTATATTTTTGTTTGATCATTGTAATATGTATATAATTGCAAAATGCAATTTTGTTTGGCACAAAAGAAAAATTTGATTTAAAATTTTTTTTTTACTTTTATTGAATTTATTGGGTGACACTGACTAATAAAATTATATAGGTTTCAAGAGGGGAGGAGGAGGGGACTGTGGGGAGAAGGGTTTTCAGGTACTACTATAAAGGACACAGACAAAACTAAGGGGGAGGGTGGAAGCAAGGGAGCGAAGTGGGTTTGGATGGGGTGAGCAGGAGGGGAGGGGAGAAGATGCAGACAACTGTAATTGAAGAACAATAAAGTAATTTAAAAAAACCTAGCCCTAAAAAAACAACAAAAAAAATTATATAGGTTTCAGCCCTGGCTGGTGTGGCTCAGTGGATTGAGTGCCAGCCTGTGAACCAAAGGGTCACCGGTTCAATTCCAGTCAGGGCACATGCCTGGGTTGCAGGTGTTGGGGGCGTGCGAGAGGCAACCACACATCAATGTTTCTCTCACTCTCTTTTCTCCCTCCCTCCCTCTCTCTCTAAAAATAAATAAAATCTAAAAAACAAACATAGGTTTCAGGTGTACAGTTCTTTAACACATCACCTGGATATTGTGTGTTCACCACTCCCAAGTCAAGTCTCCTTCCATCACCATTTAAAAATCTGATTTAAACTTTGCATGTTTAGTGGTGATGAAACTTAGCCTTTGATGAAATGGTACACAAGGTTTTACTACTCATAGGGAGTACAATAGGTGGGCAGTGTGTGAACACTAAAATGGTCAGTTCCTGAGCAAGGTTCTATGCCTTTTATAAATGTCCATCCCACCCATGATTGAATGCTCCCCTCTTCCCACACTGCTGTAGCCTCATGACTGTAAGGCCACACAGTGGTCGTTCTTGTCTGCTTGTGCCTCTGTCTTCCCTTTTCTCCCCTTACCCTAGAGCTAATGCATCACTGCCAATGCTTTGTATTTCTAGAGGATTTTATTCTCAGTGTCTTCTCTGTAACATTCACAGGCTGTAAACAGTGTGGTACAGATGTGGTTGGGAGACATGCGGAGCACTCATGCACTCTTCTCTGCCTTTTCTAGGGTGGGACACTCACTCAGTATGAAGGAAAACTGAGACTGGTGGAAATCGCTCAAGTGCCAAAAGCACATGTTGATGAGTTCAAGTCTGTCTCAAAATTCAAAATATTTAACACAAACAACCTCTGGATCTCTCTTGCAGCAGTTAAAAGGCTGCAGGAGCAGAATGCTATTGACATGGAAATCATTGTGAATCCAAAGGTAAGTCAAAGTGCCAGCTCCCTGGTTCCTGAGATCAGGGTAGGCTACACACAGGCCCACTCCCCGACTCTCACTGGCCTGTCTAGTGCATTGTCACTCCTTTTGCCTAGTCAGCCTCTCTAGGTCCTGGCCTTGGCTTTCAGAGTCTACATCCAGCCTTTTAGGGCGCCGGGCCATGGTGCCCTTACTTGGCCCTGGGCTGTGGTAGTGGCAAGAGCACTGGGCCCAGAAGTAGAGGATCTACCTCAGCCTACTTGTTGCTGTAATACTTAGAGGACTTTTGGCCACAGGCACCTTTCTGAACCTGTGTTTCTGTATCATAAAATGGATACGGAAATATAACTGAATGGAAGAGCTATGAGGCTGAAAAAAGAGAACATTGTTAGGTACTTGATCAATGTTAGTTCTCAAAATTCTGTTTTCTTTAATGGATCTCTGAAACCACTCACCAGATATGAACATGGAACTAGGCTGTTCAAATCTGTTTCTCTCCCTCCCTCTCTCTTTCTTACAGACTCTGGATGGAGGCCTGAATGTCATCCAGTTAGAGACTGCGGTAGGGGCTGCCATTAAAAGTTTCGAGAACTCTCTAGGTATCAATGTTCCTAGAAGCCGTTTCCTGCCTGTCAAAACCACATCAGATCTCTTGCTTGTGATGTCAAACCTCTACAGCCTTAATGCAGGATCTTTGACAATGAGTGAAAAGCGGGAATTTCCTACAGTGCCCTTGGTTAAATTAGGCAGTTCTTTTACAAAGGTATGTAATTACAAAGACATGATATACACGCGAATTTATATTTCCTCAATGCATAATTATAACAATGATATACATGTGAATTAGAATCTGTCTCTTTTAGACTATTACTGTTGGGGGGGGGGAGCATCGTACCTGCCGATACCCATGGGTGACCGCGACCCGATGCGTGTATGAATCTCATACCAAGACACGTGGGGAAAGAGAGACCGGGGCCACGTGGCTGATTCCTCCCATCTCAGGAAAAAGCCCCGTGGCTTGCCCAGCTGGAGTTTTTATTAGGGACATTAGCACATATTTACATTGGATTGATTATTCATGGGATTAAGCAGAACAGGGGTAGGATTACTCATAGCAGGGCATCAGGATGTAAATTCAGGTCCGGTGGCAGACAGGACCAGGTTAATGTAATATGCAGGGCACAGCAAGCCAGAATTTTTTAAGATACATCTTTGCCAAATTCCTATTAGAGAATTCCCATTCCACAGACATGATCCACACTTGCTCACACGGGAATCACACGGAGCTGTGCTCAAAACGTGTAAATTCCAGAACATGCGTGTTGAAATCACTGCCACATATTTCTGCTTTTATCAGGAGAATGTTAGTTCTGGCTTAACAAACATAGCCCCTTCTATTTGCTGAGCAGTGTTCTACGTCCTAGGTATTTAGCAGTAAATAAAACAGACTAAAATCCTACCTTCATGGATATTATAGTAGGGTAAGGAAGATGATAAGCAAATGAATTGACTGTATAGTCCATCAAGTGGTAGAAAAGGCTATGGAGAAAATACAGCATGAAGAGGAATGTGTGGGTGGGGTGGTGGTGGTGTCATTTCACATTGGTGGCCACAGACAGCCTCACTGAGAAATTGTGTGTCATGCACATCTCTGGGGTAAAAGTATTCCAGGCAGGAGGAATAGCAAGTCAAGTCAACCCAATCCTAACATGATAAGTGGAACACCCCCAAACTTAATCATGTTAAAATATTCAGAGGTTAATGCAGTGACAGGGTGAGCCTTTGTGGCTGACCTGTAGAGTCCTGCTATGCCATCCAAACTAGTATTCTAGTTCTGGTTGTGGTTTAGTGCCACCTGGTGTGTCTATGTGTAGTGGGTCTTATGGCTGGATTGGAAATTCCAGGATAGTCATCTGGCATCTTAGTAGTCTCCCCATTATTTGATGCCTTTTATCAGCCTGGCTGGACAGTATGGCTGGAGCAGAGTGAGCAAGTAAAGGACTGGGAGTAGGTGGATTATGTAGAACCTTGTAATTAAGTATTGGGAGTGTTGCTTTTTTTTTTTTTTTCTTGCGGATGAGAAGCTATTGGTGAGTTGGCTGAGGAGTGAATCAGGGAGACTGGGGAATATAGGTTGTTGCAGGAATCCTGGCAAAGGGAAATGGTGCTTTGGACCAGGGTAGTAGCAGTGGAAATAGTGAAAAATGTTGACATTCTGAGATATTTTCAAAGTTGTATCTATAAGGGTTCATCATTGGTATAGATGACAGGATAAAAAAGAGAAGAGTAAGGATGACTCCCAAAGTTTTTGGCCTGTGCAACTGGAAGTATGGAATTGCCATTTACTGAGATGGGGGAAGGCTTGGGTAGAGTAGGTTTAGGGGGAGTAGCATGGGAAGTTAAATTTTGGAGATACCATGTTTATTAGACCTTCAAATGGAGAACCTGAGTGTGTAAGTCTAGAGCTCAAAAGAGGGATCTAGAAGAGACGGGTACATTTGAGAGCTGTCAGGTTATAGCTGGTATTTAAAGCCGTAACATATGGATCACCTAGATGGTGCGTGAGAAGTGGAGGTGGGTGCTCCAAGAACTGAGCCCTCAGGCACTCCCAAGACTTAGAGGATGGGGCTAAGATGGAAGCAGCAGCAAAGGTGACTGAGGAGTTACAGGTTAGGAACTGGGTAGAAAACCATGAATGAGCATGTTCTGAAAGCCAAATGAAGAAAAGAGGGAGTGATCGTCTTTGTCAGGCGCTACTGCTGAATGAAGTACCATGAATGAGAATTCACCATAAGACTGATCAGTAAAGAGGTTTTGGAGACTGACTGGAATGGATTTAAAACAGAATAGAAGAGAAATTGGAGCTATGAATGTAGACAACTTATTCAAGAATTTTACCTTAAAAACAAAATAGATGGCCATAAATAGAAAGGAATATAAGATTTGAAAGTTTTGTTTTGTATTTTACAGATGGGGGAATTTACAGCATGTCTATACAGTTATAGATATGAAGTGAGGCAATCAAGAGGGGAAAACCATTGAAGAGGGAGAAAGGAGAAATGCTGGACAGTATTCTTTGAATGGGCCATAAGAAGGGCTGGTCTTAAGTTGAAGTAGAAGCAGTACAGCCTCAGTACTAGGAGGGACAGAGTAATGGGTGAGGGGGCAAGGAGGGGTGGGGGTTGAGGGTGGTAGCAGTGGTAGTAGAAGCCAGTGAAAGTTTTCCAATTGCTTCTATTTTTCTCAGCAAAAAAGGAAACAAAGCCATATAGGACAATTTCTAGTGCCTGTAAATATAAGGAAGTAAGAAGCAAAAGAGAATAATCATTTATAATGATAATCTGTGCAGTTGCTCTTCATTTCTTCTGAATCCTATCTACCCTAAAGCCGAGCTCCAGTCTGGTGTGCTTCAGACTATGATAACCTCTCTCGAACTTACTCCGGGTTATCTGAACTACTCATCTGGCTCTTAGCATAATAGTTGGTTATCTCCTTATTATTTATTTTCTGATGTCTGATCTGCTCAGCTGTAAAATGCTTGATTTTAGGGACAATGTTATTTCCTGGTCTCTCCTGCACAGGATCTAGCATATGGTAAGTGTTTAACAAATAGGTTCTTCCCACAGAGGGCCTGAACTTGGCCATAAACAGAATGTTTTTACAGTTCAGTTAAACTATTTTGCGAATTTAGTCCTTAACCCATTTTTGAAACGATTTATATGTTTCCATCTTTCTTTCAGGTTCAGGATTATCTAAGGAGATTCGAAAGTATACCAGATATGCTTGAATTAGATCACCTCACAGTTTCAGGAGATGTGACATTTGGCAAGAATGTTTCATTGAAAGTATGTTATGAAAATTACAGATCCTATAGCTTTAAGAAATAGGTTCTATTTTCTAGTCCTAAATTCATCTTTATTTTAAGGAATACTTCCTAGTCTGTACCAGATGTTTAGATACAGATACAGTTCAAAAATGAAATAGCTTATTATAATATTTAGTATTAATACCATCTTCCATAGATATACAACATAGTTAAAATACAATTATAATTGTTGTATATGAGAATTTTGTGGAATGTAGCATTCAAATGGAAAGCACACACTAATACATAATTGAACTGGTACTATTTTATTGAAATATGACAACCTTTAAAACAGAATCATTGTTAAATTAGCATTAGCTCACTAAAGATGACTATTTGAAATTAAATGAAAGTAGAAAAAAATGACAACTTCACTTATACTGACTATAATCTATTCCTATTAAAGTAATTTGTTGTCATCAACTATTATAAACAATAGTCATTCACATTCTGTAGTACTTAGGTACTTTTATAACCATCATTCCAGCATGACATAAGAAATAGGAAAAACTATAGGTTTAAGTTTTAAAGCTCAGAACCAGACACAACAGATTTTTCCTAATCAAGTAGTTTTTAAAAATCCCATACCTAAAGCCCTGGCCAGGTAGCTCAGGTCAAACATTGTCCTGACACTCTAAGGTTGTGGGTTCGATCCTGGTCAGGGTACACACATACAAGAATCAGCCAGTAAATGCATAAATAAGTGGAACAACAAATCAATGTTTCTTTCCCTCTCTCTCTAAAATCAATAAATTAAAATTTTAACAAAAAAATAAAATCCCATACCTAGATTTCAGCTACTTAAATGATCTTATTAAAGCTACTTAAATGAAGATCTTGAAAAAACAAAAAACACATATATATTGAATTTTATTGCTCATACTGCCTTATCTAAACAGTCTCACTTAAGATATGAAAAATTTATGAGTAAACTGTTCTTAATAAAACCCCCAAACCGATATGTAAATATAAACTAAGCACCCGTTAGTTTCTTTATGGAAGTAGGTAATTCTGGTGGCCCTGCAAGTAGTTCTTTGAAAGGGCCAGTCACGTTGTGGCACTGGGTTTACTTCCCACTCCCTGTACCACTTCTGATAAGGAGACAAGAAATCTAGGACTAATGCCGGGACTGTTGCAGGGGACATATTACGGTTTTCCTTAACATGTTACTTGTTTTTCATGTTTAATGTTTACAAATACAGTTATTCACTCCATTGTAAATGGAGTTCTACATAAACTTGATGATTGTAAGAAAAACCAATTGCATTTCAGCTTCAGTTGCAAGTACACTCTTGCTTTTTGTTTTCCTTTCCCTTAGGGAACTGTTATCATCATCGCAAATCATGGTGACCGAATTGACATCCCACCTGGAGCAGTATTAGAAAACAAGATTGTATCTGGGAACCTTCGTATCTTGGACCACTGAAATGAAAAAATACTGTGTACACTTTATACTAATTACGGGCTAGTTTCTTATAATGAAATGTTCTCTAGGATTCTAAGATAGGCAGGTACATTACTATTTTACTGTAACCTGCAGTGTTAATTTTTAAAGTAGAGTTTTCTGCCTTTAAGCCTAAGAGTATGCTTTTAGCCTAAGAAAAGCACAGATGGAAGCAATACTTTTCTTGTTGGAAGAGGATCCTGAAAGTTCATCTTAAAGTGCAATATTGTTTAATCTTAAAACTGGGGCAGCTCTGCTGGAAAATCTTTTTACAGAGGCCTCAGTGATGGTCACTTTGAATTGCTTGTGATTTCAAAAATAAAGCTGTGAAGCAATACATGTGTACATTTATACTTTTCAATGCTAAATTTATGAAATGGTGAAGAAAAATGGTTTACTCTTGCTAAATAGTTACTGTATCAGTTGGAAGATTTTGTTCTTGGAATAGTTATACTCAACCAGTTACTTAAAAAATCAAGTTTTTGCATTTCTAAGAATCTTAACCACATCATTATTTCCATAGGAATTAAACGTGAAGGTATTTAGTACCTTTTATTTAGTTCTAAAGCTGGGATGCCTGCCATGCTTTCCACAGACTCTCCATTTATTTAAAACAAAGTGGTGTTTCTTTTCCCAGCTCGAGGAGAGGGGGTGGGTAGAGGTAGGACATTTCTTTCACATCCTTGTTCTATAGTACAGTGGGTGTGGGTATAACTTTCAAAAGTTCCCTTTCCTTGAAGCTTCGTTTCTTGAAGCTTGCTTGTTGTCACTAAAAAATGTTCATGAATAACCTTTCAAATCAGGTCTACTGGTAGTATAATTTGTGGCTTTTCTCTAAGAATCAACTACGTTTTCCAGTTCTTCCATACTTGTTTTTTGAGTAGGCTGCTTGTTTAAAGTTTACTGTATACTATTAAAAAAGTTGTCTTTTAAAGTCTGGTAATTGTTTACAGCTTTATTTCAGACAGACATTTCAAAGCCAATGACATACCTCTATAATGATAAAGGAAAGAAAACAGGCTTTCCTTTTAGGAAACCAAAGAGCACAAAATAAGACTACTGTACATAATCACCACAAAGTTAGGCACTCCGACAGGGTTAGGCAAGATTCCTGGTGTGAGGTTAGGCACAGGCACTTTCGTTTGTAGAGTGCTGCTGATTCTAATTTTGAAGGTAGGTATTATAAAAAGTCTGTAAATAACTTACTCATCACCTCATTTTCTGGCCCCAACACAGGAGCTTATATTTTCTGTTTCTCCCTGGTCTTTGTTCTTATACACATCAAAAGTAACTTAAAACAAGAACCCAAGGGATCCATATTCCATGTTATCTAAATGTTAAAATGAAAATGCATAAGTGGGCAGAATATATAAAAACATATTCTTACCTCTGCTAGAAATAAAAAGGCAAAAAAACCAAAACCCTTTCATAGATATTTTTATAAAAATACAACTATTAAACTGCAGGCTTTCACATACCACTTCTGAAAAGCATTTAAATTAGTTGCATAAATAAACATCAATATCTTACTCTGTATTACTTGTGATCATCCTTTCAAGTATTTAGACTATTCTGGAAGGCTTCACCCAGTTGACACAGAGTGATGGTAGAAGGATTAAATATGTGACATACAAAGCCTGAAACTTGACATTGGTCACTAACACAAAAATTAAATTCCTAAATCCAAGCAATCAAAAGTTGTTTATTTTTTATAGAAAGATCTGTAAAAAAATAATTTTCAAACAGTTTTACTTTCATAGAGAAAACTTTCTACAGAGGTTGACTAAGATTTTAATATTTTAAATTGTACCATCATTAAATAAGGTGGGACACCATATGAATTTCATTGCACTGGAAGAAATGCAAAGCATTTTTTAATATAAAGTATACAGAGCATTCTAGTCAGCTACAGCTGTGTTACAGCTATGTGTTCTTTTGGATTTGGTCCAAAGAAACCTGAGTCTGTTTCCAGAGAGAATGAGAAATGTTATAGACACCTGATCAGTTACTCCTCACTGAAGGAAGCACAAAACTGGCATTCCTTGTAGATCCCACTGAATCCCAGTTTCCCAACACTGATACTTTCCTTCTCCCCTTCCCCTACCCCAGTTCACTTTGGGTTCCAGGTTCAGTTCTCAAATTGCAGGCATCCATATTTCCTTTATAAACATATACATCCCATGGTCAGATAGGCTGCCCAGTTTTCCAGTATGCCGTCACCTCTTCTGTTCCCAGATCTCGGCCATATTTAGGTCCAAATCCTTAAGGCCTTTTAAGGCTTGAAGATTTCCAGTGTAAAAAGCTACATCTGCTGTGACCAATCTAAACATTGGAGAGAAAGTTATTTTTAATCTCATACTTTCTATTTAAATAAAGTAGCAATGCTCACAGAGTCAAGTCCTATCCTAGCTGCTAGACTGTTACTCAAAATTCAGATTTCCTAGAAACCAAATGTCAATGTAAGCAGGATTCCTGCTATCATATAGCGAGACCACTTAAGTGTTCTGTTTCAACAATAAATGTTTTAAACCAGTGCAGGTTGGATTCAGTCTCAGAATTCTGCCCAATAAAATAGATTTATATTAAAACAATGAAATAAAGTAGAGAAAATAACAGGTTAAACTCTTTGATCTGTTGTCACTAGAGTATACATGTATATGACTAATAAAATCATAGTACTGATAATAAATACAGCAACACTTGATGAAAAGAGAATTACACTGTCACAGTAATACCTGTAACATGAAGAAACACTCCTGGCAAGAATGCTTAGATAAACAGAAATGTCAAATCTGTGTAAGTAAATAGGGACACGTCTGATTCCATGTGTATTTTGAAAGATGTGGCCCATGGAAAAACAAATAGAAAATCTTGATGTAGTACTTTGTAAAAGACAGAAGTCCAACTTTAATATTTTAATAATACATTAAGTTCTGGATTGCTGGACTACCTTGGGGCAAAGCTATTTAAGTACCCTTCATATTTGTACTACAGTCTAATTTATAAATACCTTTGGACTTCGGCACTTAGTGTTCCACCTTTTATCACATGGCAGAATTTACTAAGGACCATATTTTTTGTTTAAAATTCATCTAATTCAAGGTGCTTTAAAATTTATAAAGAGATTCTAAGTTACCGTACTTCTTGTGATAATATGGTAAGTACAATGAAACTTACAGCAGTAGTTCAAAATAAAACAAAGCTTTTCTAAGGCAAGATCCCTACATTAAAATTAACATAAATCTCCATTTAAAAATATCAGGTTATGTTTAATAAACACAATATTTATAGCCTATATGAGAAAGTGTATAGAAAATGTTTGATATCAAAACTGAAAAAGTGATGAAAGAGAACATGAAACCAGACATTTGCAACACATATAACCAACAAAGGATTCGTTTGAAGGCATCTATCTAAACTCAACAAGAAAAAGATAATACCCAAAAGAAAAATGGGCAAACAATATGAGCAGGAGAAGTCACAGATAATAATCTATAAATGACTAATCAATGTATGAAAAGATAACAAACAGGAATTGCAAATAAAAAAAAACTATCATCTTCCCTCAGATTGGCAACAAAAAAAGTCTTAACAGCAAATGTTGGCAGGATACGGAGAAACTGGGAGTGTAAACTTGGTAGTCATTTTGCAAAACATTCTGGTAATACTTGGTAGAGTGGAAATGTACATGTAACATTTATATACTTACAAGTGGCCCTAATCCACTTGTAGGTATATACCTAAAGAAATGATCAAACCTGTTGATGTGTATAAAGATCTTCACTGTGGCATGGTTGTCATGGAAAAAGTACTGACCTAGAAATCTATCACTAGAGGAAAATGGATACATTAAAGATAGGTGATTCATGTGGGACAATACAACAAAGCAGTCAAAATATGGATAATTTATATAAATACAGATAAGTCAATAACAACATTAAGTGGAAAAAACAAGCAGAATATACTATTATAAGCAAATTAAATGTATAAAAAATACATTTTTTTAAAGATAGAGATAATAAATGAGAAGGACTTAAAGGATATAGTCCAGATTTACTATAAATATTGCAGAAGGGTTAGAGGGAAGATAATAAGATTGGTGATGGGGTCAAAGGATACTTCAGCTTCATTTGGAATGAAAGCCTTTTTTTAAAAAAACATAAGTTTTTCAAGTGAAAATGACAAATTTTAAAATGATCAATTCTAAGTAGCAAGAATATAAATATTCTCTTTGTCCCTATTAAAATATCTTAAAATAGAGAAAAATCACATTCAAAAGAAAAAGTACAGTGCTGGGGAGGAGGAATACGGAGCAACTGCTTAATTCCTCATGGGGAAGTAAAAAAATGTTGGGAACTGAACAGATGGTGATTGCATAGAAGTAATAGTTGTGAATGTTTAAGTACCACTGAATTAACTGTAAAACAATTCATTTTATGTTATGTGAATTTCACTTTGGAAAAAAAGTGCATTTTTAGAGTTAGTCATTATAGCAACAAAAATTCCTTTTAAGTAGATAGTGCATTATGTCTCTGGCTAGAGCCTAGGGATTAATTTTCAGGGAATTCTATCTTTCAAAGGATTACTCAGACACAAATCAACTTATACAGAATTAGTGTCTTTAAAAGTATATGACAGTCAAGACCTCTAAGACTACTGACTTTCAAATGGCTATATTACCAAAGATGATAACTGGTAATGAGTCAAATTGGATACTTCAGAACTACTGGTTTGAGAACAACCAACCAACCCAGATTTAGTTATGTGAATTAAAGTAGAAGGGTGGAGTGGGGGTTAAAAATATTAGCTCCTTTTGAAAAGTCTGAGAGGTATCTGATGTTCATTATACTAACTCTGAACTCTTCTGGGGCTTTGAAAGTTTTGAAAATAACTAATTTTAAAAAAAGAAAAAAGAACCAGTTAATAATCAAGAGAGAGAATCAGATTTCTGTGTAAAACTAACTTCAGCCTGGCTAAAGGATTCAGCAGTATGAAACTTCTAAATAGTCTTTTGCAAAATCAGTTTAGTGTACTACTTTTTAAGGGCAAGGCCAACTTCTGACTTCAGAACACATTTTTCATTTTTTCCTATAAATTTGACATTTAAGCCTGAAACTCCTTTAATAGGGAATATTTTATTCCTAAAAATCCATGGAACAGGTAACACACTTGGGAAATCATTGTATTTTGTAAAATCTTTCTCCATATCTTTCAGAGAGGGTAAGTGATCTGCCCAAAGCTACATAACTACTAAGTGGCAGAACTTAACCCAAGTTTTCATATTCTAAGTTCTATGTTTTCTCATATATCCCATGATTTATTTAACAAATAATATATACAATTTGTTCAATGGCTTATGATAAAATATGTACATATTAACCCTTACTGTTTTGTAACCCTGTGAAGGAATTAGGCAGATTTTATAAATAAGGCACAGAGGTAAATTGGCTTTTTCATGGTGACACAGGTACAGAGTAGGACTTTGAGTTCTGTCTGGATAGTAGAAAACTCTACTGGGTAACCTAAGAAGGTATTACTAACGCACACAGCCTCAAACAGACATGTAAGGTCAGTTAAGTAACTTGACCATTTATAAAACACTTTAACATAGACAGATAGACATATATATATATCATCCCTACAGAGGGGAAAAAAAGCAAAAGGTTTCTGACTTTATAATTTTTGGGCCCCAGAACGACTGTAGTGGAAAAGAATAGCATAATTAATACAACAAATCAAACAATTTGATATGGCAGTATTTGGTAAAAATATTTTGAAAACATACCCATTTTGAGGTCCTCCATCATTTATCACATTTAAATGAGATAACTGCTTTTTTAAGTGGAGCTTGTAACTTGCATTAATTCTTAAAAATAACATCTGTAAAAGAAATAAAACTAAGTTTCTTAAAGCTCTTCTGAAATAGAAGACATAAGTATCTGGTGTCACTAATAACAAATCAGAAAAATTTTCAAATAACCTTCATTTTGGCATATACTGTACCTTTAAAATGCTCCCTTGAAAGTATTTTATTGCTATTTCAGTATAGTTTTTGTACTTAGTTGGATGAAAGCTCTTTTGCCCCTTTTCAGTATCATTTAGTGTTATGACATCACTGCCTTTCTGCCCCTTAGAAAAAGTCCATTGAGATATATAAGCAGTATATGTCATGACAGGTAAAAAGAAATGGAGAATTCTGTAATACATTAACTAGGAACTTGATAGAGAAAGCAAAAAAGTAGGAATGTCACTGAAGAGTGAAGAGGGAGGTGTGCACTCGCGTGTGCGCTCGCTCTCTCTCAGGAGCACACCTTTCCCCATCCCCTTCCCCAGGCCTATCTTCCTCGCATCTCTCTTTCTCCCAAGCTCCAAGGGCCCTTGTTTTGCCTCTGTAACTTGTTTCTGAGCCCATTTCTTCTACAGCTCACTTCTCTCCCATTAAAAAAAAAATTGAAGAGAACTCTTGTGATACTTCTGTAGAGGAAGACTGTAGGGACAGGGGGTGGGTATTTCATAGATGAGAGGTGCTAAAGACTACCTGTTTGATTTTTCCTGGGTTGTGCCTATTATAGATCACTTATCCTGATCTAATAAATACTGATGATAAGGCATATTATATTGATTGAATTACTTTATGTGGCTTCTCATTGTTAACTCTATCACTAATTCCTCCCCTATTCAATTTGGAAAAATCACCATGAGTAACATAATTTATGTTCATTGATAAATGCCAACTCTGATTTTCAAACTATCGTATTTTGCTGTGTATAATGTGCACGTTTTGCCCAAACTTTTGGGGGAAAAATAAGGGTGCACATTATACATAGGTAGCACCTGAAATACCTTATATCTCTTGTGTTCTGTAATTATTTGTTACATAAAATTTCTTGTACCATATGTTCAAGAATAAATGCTAAAATTCCTTTATAATACAAAAAAGTATTTAAATATAAACAAATAAAAAATTGAATTAAAAAAATTAAAATGAAAGGTTTTTTCCTGAAAGTTGGGGCCCAAAACGTGGGTGTGCATTATACACGGGAGCGCATTATGCACAGCAAATACAGTAATAATGTAATGAACGATGGAAGTAGAATCTGGAATCTCTGATACTCAATGGACAAATGTAAAATGTGCTTTTTAGAATTGCTGACCATATAGCAAAGTAATTATTGCTCTGATCTGTCAGAGCCAGGGGCACTTTGAAATCAGAAATTTTTATCCATATTCCCTAATACAACTGGAAAAAATAATAATCATAATAAAATATGAACTAAGCATAACTGTGCCCAAAGTATGTAAAACACTAATTCTACACGCATATAATATGTTATATATAAAAAAGTAGTTTTAGGAACTACTACTCACTTGTATTTGCTCTTCTGGAAGGAGATCAATTATAGCTTCATGCATTTTTGCCATTTGCTTACAAATATTCCTGAAACAGGCAGAAGGAACGGGAGCTTTCACCTCATACTGGCAGGGAAAAATAATGAGAATTATATTCATGTCCTTTGGATAGCACACTGTCCCCACAGAAAAATGTTTTCTGCCCCTACAACTTTGATATAATGCTCAAGCTCATACTTCAACTGTGATCTGGGCCACTTGTGCTAATCTCAAGAACTTACCATTAAATATCCCAATCTACTTTGAGGGAGTCAGCATAACCTTGTGGCTAAGAACATGGGCTGCCTTCCTTAATATGGCCTACTGGGGTTCCCAGCTCTTCTAGTTCTTAGCTATGTAACATTGGGAAGTTACTTTACTTCTCTGTATCTCAAAGGGTTTGCTGTGAGGATTAAAAAAGATGGCTCAAAAGACACAAAACAGTGCTTGATAGAAAGTAAGTACTCAAAAATGTTAACTACTAATCGGGCTCAATATACAATGATGAATCATTAAAGTAGGCCCTCTAAATCAACAGATTATTTTTAAAACATTATTTTATGAATGTGTCATCATAATCATATCTGAAATCAATATAACTCTAGCAGAATTAAAATGTTCTTTTTCTTTAATAGGCAGGCCAATAATAGCAATCATATTTAAGGTTAAGGGAAGACTTTTCCTATAACAATCTATACCGAAAATTTAAATTTAGGTAAGTTCATTTTATTATTCTTACATCTGGAACAACAACCTGGTAAGATTTAGATAATCATCTTTTGCCCATACCTTAGAATTCATAGCTTAAATTATATACCATTTTTATTTATAAGACATATTTGGGCTGAATAAACTTTAGATGCACTCATCTTAGTTTATTAAAATGATGAGCTCCAATAAACTGCTGTAGCAGAATCATGAAGTCACCATGTGACTGGACCAAAATAGCAAAGTTGTGACCCAAGGGTCACAACACCCAAGGGTTTGTCTCTCTTCAGCCTAGAAATATATCAATCCCCTTACCTTTTTTCATTAATAACAACTATAAGACATAACTCATATACTATAAAACTTATCCTTTAACAATGTACAATTAACTGGTTTTTAGTAAACTTATACTTACACAACCATCACCACTAATTTCTGAACATTTTTATCACCCCAAGAAGAAACCTCATAGCAGACATCCCCTATTGCTCCCCCTACCCTTAGCCCCTGGCAACCACTAATCTCAACAAACGGAATCATACAATATGTGGCTCTTTCACTTAGCATAAAGCTATCAAAGTTCCTTTATGTTGTAGTACGTGTCAGTACTTCATCCTTTTTATGGCTTCATGATATTCCATTATATAACTATACTGCAATTTATCCAATCATCAATTGGTGGGCATCTGGATTATTTCTACTTTCTGGCTATTAATAATAATGCTATAAACATACATAGACAGGTTTTTTGTGTGTCAGGATGAATTTTTTCCATTTCTCATGGGTATACACCTAGAAGTAAAACTACTATGTCATATGGTAACTCTATGTTTAACCTTTTCAGAAAATTCCAGAATGTTTTGCAAAGTACTGTACCGCTTTACAACCCCACGTAGAAATGTATGAGGATTCCAACTTCTCCATATTCTCACCAGTACTTATTACTATCTGTCTTTTTTATCTTAGCCATCCTAGTGGGTATGAAGTGGCATCTCACTATAATAACATCCCCTTATCTTAACTAACCCCCTCTACTGAATTGAATAGTATCTCCCCCAAATTTGTATCTACTTGGAACCTCATGAAGCCACACTGGATTAGAGTGGACCCTAAATCCACTGACTGATGTCTTTTTAAAAGAAAGGAGAGGAAAATTTAGACACAGAGACACACAGAGGGAAGACAACCATGTGAGGTCAGAGGTAGAGACTGGAGTGATGCGATAAGCCCAGGAATGCCAACAATTGACAGCAAGCACTAGAAGGTAGAAAGAGGTAGGAAAGGATTCTTCACTAGAGACTTCAGAGGGCACTTGGCTTAGCAATGCTTTAATTTAGGACTTCCAGCCTCTAGAACTATGAGAGAATGAATTTCTGTTGTTTTAAGCCACTCAATCTGTGGTAATCTGTTGTGGCACCCTAGGAAACTAGAACACCGCCAAAACCTTCCTTCACCCCTGCTTTCCCTAAAGATACTATTCTTTCCATCTTCCCTCCACCATCGCTTTTCTTCAGTCGGCTAAACTTGATACTGCACCAGCTTTATTTCAACCCTTAAAATTTGGTTCTTGCCATAGCCCAAACCACCTTCCCCCACTATTAACAATCTTCTGAAATTTCTCTCTGGAAAAAAATCATTAAACATGTCTTAACTTCCAAATTTAGGTAACTCTTCTAGTTCCCCTTCCTCATTGCTCTGCAGTATTTCACACACTCTCACACTTGAAACACTATCCTTATGTAGCACAATGCTTTCCTGGTTGCTCCCCTCCTAACCTGCTTGTCTCCTGCTTCTTCAAAGTTAATCACTGTTTCTCTTCCCATCTTTTCTCTGCTATCAATCTCATTCAGTCTCATGACTTCTAATAAATCTCTAGTCATGAAACACCTTATTGAGTTTAAGTCATACATTTCCTAGGTGTTCCATTCCATAGCTAAGTTTACCATGGTCTTCCCCAAGCCTGCTCTTCTGACCTGTTTCAATTACTATTGTTGATATTACAATCCTGTTTACATAGACAGAAATTTGCAACTCAGTTTTTATCCCTCCTTTTCCTTGTTCCCTTGTTTTGAATGAATCAGTGACTAAGTACGTTCAAATTAGTTTTCACATTAGTTAGCTCTTTAGGTCAGAGTTTCTCAATCTCTACACTACTGACATTTGAGACTACATAACTGTTGTAGGGGCTGCCTGCGTATTGCAGGATGTTCAGCAACATCCTTAGCCTCTACTCACTAGTTACCATATCATTCCACTCCCCAAATCGTGACAATCTAAAATGTTCCTAACATTTCTGAATATCCTTTGGGGGACAAAACTGTTTCAGTTGAGAAACACCATCTTAGGTAAGGCCTTCAATACATCTCACTTGAAAAAATGTAGTAGCATTTTCAAGACTACAGGTGTTACTTCAAACATTTACTGAAACTACCTGGCACAGTAAGTTCTGAATAAATATTTTCTTGGATGTGTGCGTGTATCCATATGTTTGTATATAAATACATAGGCATGTATATGTGTGTGTATACATATGTATGTGTATACTTGAATGAATGGGTTGGATATTCTGCTAGCTGGAGTATACAAAGATTACTCAGAGAAAAGTCTGTTTGGGGAGCTGTCTAAAAGGTGGCTGGTGTTCCAGAAAGTGGACATTGCATGATACAAGAACACAGGTGAAGTGTATTTTAGAAGTAGCAGAGATGGCTTCCTGAGAAGTACACCTGTGCTGCTGAGTCTTCAAAGGAAAAAAATTAAGTAAAAGTGAAACAGACTCATAGACATAGAGAGAACTGGTAGTTGCCAGAGGAGAGAGAGGTTGGGAGACTGGGTGAAGGAGATGAAGAGGATAAGAAGTACATCGGTAGTTATGAAATAGCAATGGGATATAAAGTACTGCATAGGGATTATACTCAATAATATTGTAATTATGAATGGTGCCAGGTGGGTACTGGAAATATCAGGGGGAACACTTTGTAAAGTGTATGATTACCTAACCACTATACTGTGCACCTAAAACTAACATAAAATAATATTGACTGTAAACTGTAATTGAAAAATAAAATTTAAATTTCTTTAAAAAAAATTAAGGAAAAGTATTCCATATAGACTACATACCTCAAATCCATTCTACATACTATCTGATTAATCCTTCTAAAATGTAATCATGTGACTGATTAGTTTAAGAACTTTGGAGTTTTGCTTCTGTTTAAAATTTAGGAATCTCCAAGAGCATTTTGCTACTACCCTAACCACAAGAAAAAACTGGAATAAAAATTTATAAATCATAACTTCTCTTGCTCTGGCTGGGTAGTTCAACTGGTTAGTCATCCCAGTACGCCAAGGTTGTGGGTTTGATCCCCGGTCAGGACACATACAACGAATGCATACATAAGAATAATAAGAGGAGAGAAACAAATTGCTGTTTCTCTCTCTCTCCTTCCTTCTCTCCCCCCTCTAAAAAAATAAATAAAAATTTAAAAAAAACTTTTCTTAAACTCATCAGAGAGCAGAGGTCACGGAAACCAAGGAAACTAATTCCAAAGACTGACAAGACCCTCTCAGGAAATGGGATATATGAACTGTCTCACTTTGGGCAGAGCATAGAAAGAAGAGACGATCACCACAGAAGCAAATAAAAAATAACTAACATTTTAACAAATTCTCAAAGGCCAAATGTGGACTAGCATAGAGTAAATAAGAACCCTAGCCACAGGAGAGTTCAAACTCACTCACAAGGGTCTTCAACAGGCATTCATAAGCAACACTGGGGTCAGGGCAGGAGACCACAGAGAGTCATATTCATCTGCATGTGCAAATAGGAGGACACTACCACTAGGAAAAAGCAACAAATGCCAACCACTTCCCCAAACTCTCTTCTTATACAAAGCAGAAACCTTACGTCTCTAAGAGACACAAAACTCATTCCTGGAGTCACTGTGTGAGGGGTAGAAACAAAACATGCCTGTTCCAGAGGGAAGGAAGAAAAACACATTAAGTTCAGGCTTCTACACCAATGAATGCAGAGGCTGGCAACCTCTGCAGGAGAGGTGGGAACAGAAAAGGCTTCAGATCCAAGGATTCACATCTGATTTCAAGAATTACGATAATGTTACAGTAGTTAAGACAGACATATAGTTCCAGTACAATAGTAATCCTCCACAAAAGTCGATTGATTTTCAACAAAGGTGCTAATAAAGATAATCTTTTCAAGAAAAGATGCTAGAACTGTCCAATAAAAGGAACTCTGACTTATACTTTGCACTACAGTTGTCCTTTGAACAGCATGGGTGCGACCTGAGCACGTCCACTTACACACAGATTTTTAAAATACTGGTTTGTTCAAGGTCAGCCCTTTCACCCCAGGGTTGGGAATCTGCAGATGTGAAGGGCCAACTGTAGTTAAGATTTAGCAGAGTCAAGTTACCATATTTTGCCATGTATAATGAGTAAGTACATTTTTGCCCAAATTTTTGTGGGAAAAATAAAGATGTGTATTATACATGGGTAGTTCTAATTCTGAACCTATATAAATGTTTTTAATTCTTTTATTTATACTTATGTGTTAAGAGTGTAACTCTAGAGAGTAATAACAATATCTGTATGACAAAATAATACCCTGGAATATGATAACTGGCTTTGTTTCTAACTATAAATTAAATAAAAAATCAAATAAAAAAGCTAAAATGAAAGATTTTTTTTCCTGAAAGTTTGAGCCAAAAACGTGGGTGCACCCGACACATGGGAATGCAATAATCCCCATGTTGTTCAAGGGCAACTGTATATACAAATATCAAGTAGAAATGGACACAGATTTATATGTAAAAGCTAAAACAATAAAACTTCTAGAAGCAAGCACTGGAAAATATCTTAGTAACTTGAGTTACACAAAAATTTCTTAGCACAGGACACAAGAAACATGAACAATAAAAGAAAAAAATGATAAACTTAAGTTCATCAAAATTCAAAACTGCTCTTTGTAAGACTGTTAAGAAGAATGAAAAGATAAGCCATGGACTGGCAGAAAATACTTACAAAACACATATTTGATAAAAGATTTTTATCCAGGACATAAACTCAGCAAGATTTATAAACTCAATTTTTAATATGTTTATTTTTTATTTTTTTGAGAGTATGTTCATTAAAGCTGAGACAGTGAAAAAAGGAAGGGCTTAGGATAGAAGAAGCAACAGGAGAGAGCCTAGGTGGGGCTGCTTTGGCTCTCTAGAAGTATTATAGGAAAGAAATGAGTGTAGGCAGGGCTGCGATTGGTTCACTGAAAGTCAGAGAAAAGGGAGCCCTGGAGACAGGTTTAGGAGTTAGCCCAGGACAAGCTTCTACTGCCCGTTGTTCCCTGGTTGCAAGTCTTGTGGGGACCCTTAGAACTTATGGAAAAAAAATATGCCTAAGAAGGAACGGGGGAAGACAGGTACGTGCATGCCCCAGAGGGAGTCCTCTGCCCCAGTTTTTTTAAATGAGCAAAAAAATTTTAACACTTTACCAATGAAAAGATATGGATGGCAAACTGACACATGAAAAGATAGATGTTCAGAAAGTTAGTCATCAAGTAAATTAAAACCACAATGAGATATCACTCCACAGAGACCTACTAGAGGACTAACATTTTTTAAAAAGACAATAAAAGTGCTGGTGAAGATGAAGAACACCTACAATTCTTAAACATCACAAGAAGGAAGACAAAATGGTATAGTCAGTCACTTCAGAAAATAATTTGGCAGTTTTTTACAGTTATGAAGTTTTACATGTCTATACAATCTATTGTATCAATCTATTCCAAAGTATTTACATAAAAGAAATGAAAACAAATGCCCACGCAGAGATGTGCACACAAATGTTTATAGCAGCATTTTTCGTAACACATAAAAACTGGAGACATCCCAAAAATCTATCAACTGATGAACAGATAAACAAATTGTGGTACATCCATACAATGGACACTACTTTATCATAAAGAGGAACAAACCACTACTAACAAATGCTATAATATCCATGAATTTCAAAAGTACTATGTTGAATGAATGGAGACTGGGACAAGAGGCTATAGTTTGTGTAATTCCATTTATAGGACATCTGGAAAAGGTAAAACAATACAGACAGAAATCAGATAAGTGATCATTCAGGTTTTGGGATGTGGGGAAAGGCCTACCTACATAAGTGGCTAAGGGAATGAATGTTTAACAGTAATGAAACTATTCTATATCTTGACAGTGGTAATTCTTACTACTGTATATATTTGTTAAAATCATCAAACTATGGTATATAGAGTGAATTTTACTGAATGCAAATTGTATCTCCATAAGCCTGACTTAAATTGCTTAACTTTCCACTAGTAAAGTTCTCCACTATCTTTCCAACATACCTCCCACTCCTGTGTTCACCCACCTTAACACATTAGCTAAATGGCATTGGTTACCTTTGTTACTAAAACAAAGCATTAGCAGTCAACATTTACTAGAACTTGTTATAGTCAGACACACAGTAAGAGAAAAGTTCTTCACATATTCTATCTCTTTAATCCTCACTACAATTTTATGGAATACCACTATAACCCCCATTTAGAGACAGAAACTGAGGCTTAAGGAGATTAATAATTTGCCCAAGGTCCTTCAATGGCTAATAAATGACAAACATGCAACTTGAACTTAAGTCTACCTGATTCTAAAACCCTGACACTAAACTTCCTTCTTATGATTCCTACCAATATGTCTGCCCATGCTGATACCTCAGAGTATCTCTGTACCGTAACTTCATTTGCCCTAATCATAGTTATCACTAAAAGCAAACCTTACATGCATACCTAGCCCATAAAACTTTCCAAAGTCTCCCTCCTTAGCTGGCCACCATCTCTTCCAAAGCATTAAAAGCTTCAATAGCACTAAATTGATCCTTTATTTATGACACTTTATATATTCTACCTCTTGTTATAGTTATTATAGTTTTTCTACTAGGTAAATATCTAATACCTGAAATTATAAATATTTACTATTTGAAGACAAAAGAGAAGACTTCTTCACTCTTGTGTATCCCTGTTACCTAACACTGTTTAACTTACTGAATGAATGAATGAAAGAATTATGGCTAGGACATCAGTCTAGCCAACAGCACAATTAGATGTTAATGTTTCACTCTACCCAAGCAATGTACACTTACTTATTAGCATCAGCCTATATTATATTATTGTGTTATCCTTTTTCCCCCAAATTAAAATTTCAGATAAGAAAACGAAAGGCTAAAAAGTAAGAGGCTAACCCAAACTAATCACTGTTTCTTATGTTGGTATGAATTAAAAACAGGGTCAGCCCTGGCCAGTGTGGCTCAATTGGTTGGAGTGTCATTCTGTACACCAGAAAGCTGTGCATTCAATTCCTGGTCAGAGCACATACCTATGTTGTGGGTTCAATCCCCGATTGGGAAGCCTACAAGAGGCAACCAATGGATGTTTCTCTCTTGTATCGATGTTTCTCTCTCCCTCTCTCTCTCTCTCTCACTCTCCCTCTCCATCTCTCCCCCTTCCTCTCTTTCTAAAAGCAATGAAAAAAATGTTCCTGAATGAGGAGATTAAAAACAAACAAAAAAACCAGGGTCAAACTCCTAGGCCCTGGGAGGGCTTTTTTTTCCTCATCAGGGGAAAAAAAGGTAATTCTGACAGGGAGTGGCAACGAGACACTTGTTAATAAGGAACGAATACAACATGTTATGGTAATAGAAATCATCAGTGGGGAAGGTGGTAGAGAAAACACTAAGTTGTAATTGCCTAGGCATACTTTTGACATTAAAAAAAAAAGACATCAGCCCTGGCTGGCATAGGTCAGTGGACTGAGTGCGGGCTGTGAACCAAAGGGTCGCAGGTTCAATTCCCAGTCAGAGCACATGCCTGGGTTGCAGGCCACGTCTCCAGTGGGGGCCATGTGAGAGGCAACCACACATTGATGTTTCTATCTCTCTCTTTCTCCATCCCTTCCCTGCTCTAAAAATAAACAAACAAAATCTTAAAAAAAAAAAAAAAGACATCAAATATGGGAAGGGGGGTAAGGGGAGCATTTGAAGTTTCTAAAAGACTTAAGAGCCATGGCTGGTGTAGCTCAGTGGATTGAGCATGGGCCTATAAACCAAAGGGTCACCAGTTCAGTTCTCAGTCTAGGGCACATGCCTGGGTTGCAGGCCAGGTTCCAAGTAGGGGGCACGTGAGAGGCAACCCACACACTGATGTTTCCCTCCCTCTCTTTCTCCTTCCCTTCCCTCTCTCTAAAAATAAATAAATCTTAAAAAAAAAAAAGACTTAAGAGACATAATAACTATATGCAATATGCAGGCCATGTAGAATCTTTGACCAAGCAAGTTACAGTGAAAAGAGATTTTGGTTAAATTGATGAGATTCAAATAGAAATAAGTATTAAAACGAATTATTTTTAATTTTGTTAAGTATGACATGGTAAAGTAATTATATAAGAAAGTATCCTTAGGTTTTAGGTTTTACATAATTAAGCGAAACATTATAAAGCCTCAAATATGTAAAATATTTTAGCAAAAAAGCAAATTGTTAATGACTACTACATATAGGTGATCAGTACATGGGAAGCTCATTAAATAATCCTTATTTTTCTTTGTCAAAATTAAATAAATTGAGTAGTCACAGGAAAAAGTCTAGCCACAGACCCAATTCTTGTTCAAACACTCTGGATGACCAAAATGACAGTGTTACTGGTAGACGGTCTGTTTGGGGCACCAGGGAGTCTCCCTGGTTGGCCAAGATGGTGGCAGGAGGAGGTTTTTACACTGAGCACACGGAAAGCTAGAGACACTAGTGGATAGGGCCTGAGTATATAAAAAGCTAGCAAGATAATTGGATAGAGAAAAATTCCTCCCCACCCTGTTCCAGTACTAGATTGGGGGTGGGACCAGGGGAAGGCAAGGCAGGCACATGCACAACAGAACTCAAAATGCACATGGTGAAGGTGCTGGACCAAAGAGGCCTGTCAGTGTAGCCTGGGGAAAGAAGGGGCTGGTTGGGAGGTGGACCAACCCAAAGCATGAGAAAATCTGAGAAGTTGACTGGTCATTTTGAGAAAGTACCTGGCCTGTCCCACATCCAAGCTAATATAACCCCAGGGGAACAAAGAGGCTTGCTCTGGCTCATGGCTGGCTGGCTTGCGACTAGCTTGCTTGTGACCTACACTTGCACAGTGCACTGCCTGTTTTCTCCATGGGCCATGTGGCCCTAGCAGCCATGTGGCCCATAGCTTCCAGGAAGAAATGTCTCTCTCTCTGCCTTGCCCACCTGGTGAGAAATTCGCCTATGTGTTCATGTGCTCTCTCACTTGGGAGCACATGATCATGTAGCTCCAGCAGCTGCGTGGCCCATGGCTGTGCTGCCTCCACACACGGGCTCCAGGAGGAATTATGAAATGAAAAGCAGCCAGAACAACCTAAGCTACCTGGATGGGAATATGACCACTTGGCAGATGACAATGGGCTCCAAAGGACTGTCCTTTAAATTGGAGCAGGAACTCAGAACACTAGCTCTGAACTCTGAACTTTGTCTTGGCCTTGATGAGGAGATGGGCTTTGCAACAAGAGTCCACCATTCTCCCAGATTGTGTAGCACCTGAATAAAACCTCTTCCCTTTGCACCAGCAACTGCCTCACAAGTTTGGCTTTTGCGGCAGCAGGCATCCAACACCCTCCCCTCTTTTTTGGTTCAGTTACAATATAATAAAGTCAGGGTTTTAAGAGTATTGACTTTCTTTTCTTTGGTTTTGTTTCATTATATCCCACAGCTTATTACTAGTTCTACTATTTAACATTTATGTTATTCTACATTGTTAGGTGTTTATAGTCTCCTGCCATATTAGATGGTAAACTTGTTAAGGGTAGTCACAATGCATTATTTGTTGACTTTTGGCACACAGAATACCATGTTTCAAAAAGGAAACTGGTGGAATAGAACTGCTTTTGAATTTAGCTTGTACTTGGGGCCCTCAATTATTTTTAAGAGTGTAAAGGGGTCCTGTGGCCAAAACATTTGAGAACTATTAAACAAACGCAATCTTTTTTTCCAAGCGCTCCTTTCTTATTGTCACCAACAAAGGTTTAGGCACACGTCTAAGTATATGATTAGGTACCATTTTATCTTGCCCTTTCATGATTTTCATGTATCTGTTGCTCCTGCTACCTCAGAATCTGATGGATGCAAGTAGGAGGAAAAGCATATCAAAGTGCCTTGATTTATAAGCTTACTCTAAACATGCTCTTAGATAAAGGTATAAACTAAGTAAACCTTCAAATTTTCAAGTTCTAAAATTTCTGCTTTCTCCGTAAGATATGTGTTGAAAGACTTAAAGAAAAGAAAGAGTGACTGATAGGGCAAAAGTGACTGGGGTTGATTAAGTGACATTTTTCTGAAGCTACCCTCCCAGTGTAATTGAGAATTCTTTGGAAAACATTGCTTCTTTTAATAGACTACAGGGAATGAGATGCAAACGCGAAACAAACATTGAGACTGATTATCTATGAGAGAAACAATAGAGCACCTCAGACTCTGCATTTTTAATAACATGTTTTATCACAATTTATTTACTTTTTCTATTTTTATCTTTGTTCTCTTAATTCTGTCTCTGGAAGGTTTTCAGAGTAAAACCTATTTTTGAAGAAGGTATATATTTGTCAATGCAGCTAACATAAATTATTTCTGTATAGGGTTTCTTTCATCTTTAAAATCATCCCTCCCTCCCCCTGGATCCCTTAGGAGATGAGTATCAACTACTTGGGCAATCTGAAAATTTTATTGAGTTTTCTCCCAAACCATGAAAAATTTGATTTGTTAGACAACTATGAAAAAGTCATAATGCCTTTAAGCAAAGTCAAATAATTTATATAAACAATTACCTTAGATAACAGCTTGTCAAATAAATTATCCATTATCGCTACAAGCTTAGCTGATATCTCAGCTATGTGGTCATGGTAGTCCTATAATGAGAAATAACATTATATTTTAAAGTCCCTGGGATACATCTAAAAAACACTTAACCATTCAGGAATTAAATTTATGAAACTCCAGTATAAAATATATGAAAAAGTACCTTAGTGATATGATCAAAATGCCTAAGCATGCTATGTTGCTTAGGCTGCAGTCGGGCTTCAAAATGAGCCCGGATCACAGGAATGTAGTGCACTATTAACTGCAAACAGCGTGAAGAAAGAGCTGAAGATCCAAGTGGTAGATATATCATGGAGAAACAAAAAAGGATATTAGTTGACTTTAAGTACATATCAAATTAAGTAAAAAACATTAATTAATTAATTATATACAAACCCCAGTTTATTTCATAAATGAAGAATACAGTGGCAGAAAACAACATATTTCAGTTTAAGAAAATCATTTAGTACTCAATACTGTAGTGAATGTATTGATTTTCCAGGCAGACTCAGGTATGGATATTACTGGCCTGAGGAAGCTGACAGTACAACTAGTTCTCTTCTGACATTCAGATGCCTTTCACCCCAAAGTACTTCACACATAACACAATTTAACATTTTCCGCAGTGGTACAACTTACAAATAACGTATTTGTTAAAGTGGAAATTCCTCATAGCATTTCCCCAGAATTTAATTTTTTAATTATGGTGATACATAAAAGAGTGAAGTAGCCTTTGCCACTTTTACAGCCTTTGGTTAGAGTAACAAACACCAGGTATACAAGAAACATGAATATAGTAACATAATTATAGCACCTTAACACATGAATTAAAGAATCCATACCCAAATTTTTTGTAGTTATTGTTTTTAGTCCAACAACTTGCAGTGCACCAGCTCCAAGAACTAACTGACAACTTCTTGAATTGAAGTACTAACAAAGGAAGGGGAAAAAAAGCCAATAATTTATTAAAAACTCTTCTTCATATGCTGGCAATGTGTGTTAACAGATCTAAAAAATGCATCATCTTTTCTTTCCTCTCATTCAATGACCAAGTAAATTTTCTAGTAGGAGCAATTAGGATCTATTTATGTAATGACCAAAAAAAAAAAAAAAAAAAAAAGGAGGGGACAGATGTTCCTTAATGTACTGTCTGGTAGGAAAAAAGATGAGAAATTCTAACAATGAATTGTTCAGAAATTAACCTTTAACTTGCAATCACAGAACTAATTCAGTCATTTTCTTTAGTCATTCTTACTGGATAAATCCTATTTTCAAAAAGGTAAAATCTTTCTGGATTAAAATATGACAACTCAGTTTGGGAACATAATTGATAGATTAGACTTTTGAAAGAATGAAAACTTTCCTCTATGTTAGCAATTAAAAATATCTTAACATGAAATGGCTGAATAAAATTATCACCACATTTTTATTTTACATTGATGGTTCTGAAAGAATGATTTAAGAAAAATATCTAACCTTAGTGAGATGAATTTTGTAAAGTTCAGTGAATTCCTTCCATGCACATTTGAAACCAGTCCAGGTTTTTGACCTAAGTGGCCTCATTCATGTTCAGCACCTAACGAACAAATCATCTCCTGTCTCCAATGTTATTAACAACTCTATGGGTGTAATGAGGAATCACTAAATGTGGAGTGAGAAGGAAGCAGACACCCTTCTTCCAGGTATATGTGATTTAACCATAACTTAATGTCACGAAATTAATGTTTTAAAGATAACTCAGCCTTGAAATGTCTTAGAGTTGGAAGATAAGTCACACCCTAAATAATTACTTCTTCCAACTATGTTTTCATAACAGAGTAAAATCATACCCACCTTCAATAAATCTGACAGACGAGTAAGCATGTCAGTAGTAACAGATGGGATATTATCCACACACTGGCAATATTCAAGGATAATTCTTATCAACAACAATACAGTTCTATAAGAAAAGAAAGATGATCCAGTAGGCAGTCAAAACAAGAAAAATCAAACTGATTTGGCATGTAAAAATCAACAATGATCTTGGTAACTGCTAAATTATGTGTTTTACCTACCAGCGCAGCAGAGTAAGAACTCACTAGGCTAAGGGTCCAAAATTAAGGAGGCACTCGATTTCAGAGCCGTACAATTGCAGGGTCATCACTTTCATGACACTGAGAACGAGTACTTCCTTAAATTTTGTGCTGTGGGCATATCACTCTCTGTGTGGCAGCCTTACTAAGTAAGTCTCTTCTATAAAGTAGGTATCCATTCTTTGGCCAATTTGATACCAGTAGCCTGGCTAGTACCAGGAGTGCCTGTGGGAGCAGAAGGGAGAGACAGGGCAGCACCATGTTGCGCTGGTAAACCAAGTTAGCAGAGCATGTGATGACAGATTCCCCCACCTCCTTAGCAAGACACAGTGTGGGGGGGGAGGGTGAGGGGGGGCGGTGCAGGGAGACCTTGCACTGAGCATGTGCATGGCTAGAAAGGATGATTTGCAAAGGAAAGAGCCCTCCTACTCCCTTTCAGTCCCTGGGAGGGGGTGGGACCAGAGGACACAGCCACATGTACCTTAGAGGTCAAGATGGCTGCAGGGGAAGGTGCTGTGCCAGAGAAAGACCTATCAGTCTAGTTTGGGGAAAAGATGAGATTGGTTGGGGTGGGGGACCCTTCCAGGAGCACATGGAAGCTTGGGCTGGAATATATAAACTGAGGATAAAGGGGAAAGGGTCTCTCTCTCTTTGATCTATATCGTGTACATATTGGCTGGTGCTTTGTGGGACCAGCTGGCTCTGGAAGCCACATGGCCAATGGTGGTGCAGGCCACACATGCAGTCTCCAGGAATGAGCCTAAAGCCAGACTGCAACCATGAACAAGCTAAGCCACCTGGATAGTCATGCTGCAGCCACCAGCAACTGCTGAGGGACTGACTGTATTTCTAAATGGGAGAAGGAACTCTGGGTGCAGCCTTGGACTGGTCTGGCAAAGGATGGCTGGGTTTTCCTCTGGGTTTTCTGGAGGGGATGGGCTTTAAGGCAGGAAGCTGCAACTTTTAAAATTATCACATTTTTATTTTATATTAATGGTTCTTGCAACTTTTGATAAATGACCTTTTTCCCTTTTCTCACCATCCTCTGCCTCCAGAATTTGCCTATGGATGGCAGCAAGCAGTCAAACCCCACTTTTCTTCAGTAACAGATTCAGAAACATGGACAAAAAGGCTATACATTGTTTCTGATTATATAGTAGGTCTTTAATTGCAGCTACTGAATTAATTAAAGGAATATAGTCCAGATTTTTTTAGTGAGATCAAAGAGAAAAACTATGGCATCTAAGAACAATGTATGCCCTAAAGTATTTATTGGTAAATCATGCAGATGAAAAAAAAAGGTTCTATGGAAAGTAATCTCACAGGGTGATCTGATCATAAATTCCTAACTGGACAGGTTATGGTGGGTAGTCATGCCCCCAGCATATAACTTTTTAGTAAAAGATTTACCTTTGCCTTAAAAGCAAGTTCCATGGTTTCTGTCACCTAGGTTAACACACCTTTCAAATAAACTTAAACACCCTCAAGACAGCACATAATCTTGTTAATTATCCTGTAATCCCATCCCCGCCTTGCCTTCTCTCACCTCCTTGTAATCTTCCTTCCTTTCTCTCCTTAATTTCAAATGCATTTAAAAAAAGCTCCAAATTGTTATTCTGTGGAGCATTTCAGATCTTACTCCCTTATATATGTCATCAGTTTGGCTCAAATAAACTGTTACAAAAATTCTCTATAGGTTTGGACATTCTTTTTTAAGATTTTATTTATTTCTTTTTAGACAGAAGGGAAGGGAGGGAGAAAGAGAGGGAGAGAAACATCTATGTGTGGTTGCCTCTCACGTGGCCCCCACTGGGGACCTGGCCTGCAACCCAAGCATGTGCCCCGACTGGGAATCAAACCGGTAACCCTTTGATTTGCAGCCCGCACTCAATCCACTGAGCTACACCAGCCAGGGCTGGACATTTCTTACATTGGCAGTTACAAAAAGGTCTCCAAAAATGTGAAAGTCAACCACTTCTTAGCAGAACATATCAGAAATTGAAAAGAACTACTGAGAGGTTAAATAAGATTGAAATTAAGGGGAAAATAGCCATTCATTATAGGACACCTAAGTTCAACAAGATGCTCAGAGTGAACAATACACATAAAGTATTTTAGAAGTCTGCAGGATATCAGGAAGTACACTCAAGAAAGAGAGTGTAACCTGCAGAAAATCCATTGTCTTTAACATGACCCTTTCTGTTGTATACTCACTTCCTTAATCATTAAACCCTTAGGACATCTTAGTATCAATATCAAAGTGTCTTAATCCTGCTGAGGTCCTGGCTGATCTGAGAGATACAAACCAATTCTTTTCTTAAATATTGTTACATATACTGGGTACACAGGTTCAAGGTCATGACTAACTGCACGTTTGTATGTGACTAATGTTAAGCCATTAACATTTACGCCATCAGTTTGGTTATAACACATGTTTTGTAAGGGTGTGTGATATTCTGTAGAAAACTGTATGTGAGAGATACCGCAAACTCTTAAGTCAGTGTTGGTGTAGTTGGTCTTTTTTTCCCACAAACTTCAAAATTAGTGTTGTATTTTTTCTTCATTTACTGTTGAAAATGGCTGAAAAAAAGTATCAATTCAATAATGCAAGAGATGCTGAAGAAGTTCAGCGAATGCTGCTTGAGTAGCTTAGCGAAATATTTTGCAAGTGTTGTGAAAAATATTTATGCCTTGAGCATAGCAATAGTGTTTTTGATGACTTACAAATGTTTTGTAAGCCAACTACTGAAGATTCTGATCAATGTTAAAGACTTTTTGGTTGTATTTTTTAGCAATCTTCATGTTTGTTATTTGATGAAACAAATTTTTATAATTTATGTTTTTATATTTATTTAATAATTTCTAGATTGTAACTGAAATTTTAAAAATCATATATTTTATTATATAAATATAACAAATGCAAACTTGCGGTGTTTTTAAAAATTTTTTCTGCTTTCAGCATTTACTAGTAATGAATGTGTCTCTCAGATGCACATAACCTATGCTGTACTTTTTTTGACCTCGACCTCCACAAGGTTAAGAACAAAGCCTCAGGTCTGTTGACCACAGAAAAAAAGTTTTAGTCAAGCTAAAGATAACATCTTGACTTCAGTTGTATTTCAACCCCAGGCCCATGAAACCGTACTGGAAACCAGACAGAACAACGCCATGGCTGACATCAGGACTTGATACAACAATCAAATACTCCCTACACTGGCCCCAACCAATCAGTAGAGCCCAGGACTCCAACTCCTTTAGCCCCCATGATTAATGATTTTCCCCCACTATAACCCATCCTCTAAAGCCACGGGGAGCCAGGTCTTTTAGTACTAGCTTACCTGTGACTCTGGGCTTGGTGTCATTTCCTAAACCAGTGATTTTCAACAGGTGTGTTATGGCACACTGGTGTGCCTCAAGAATTTTAAAAACATGCAATACTCAACTATTTAGTCAGGGGGCACTGACCTCTTTTGCCCTAGATTGTCAAATGAAAAAAGTTACAACAGCCAACATGACAGCCGTTCAATATCAATGAATCAAAATTACACCTATTTTTTGTCAGATCTGCAAAAAATATATTTTTGTTGTGCCACAGAATAAATTAGTTTATGTGTGCCATTAGATGAAAAAGGTTGAAAAATCAATGTCCTAAACTAATAAACCTCTACTTTCTTTGCAGCAAGCCCCTGCTTGCATTTGATTGGGCTTTGATATGCAAAGGTGAACACAGACCCTTTTAGTCTGGTAACAATAGTGTCTAGCTTTTATAACATTAATTATCAGATCACATATTACTCTCCACTCATATTCCTAGAGTCTGTTTTGCTGGACAGGAGTCCACTGCTTATCTTTTGTGGTTTTCTCTCAGCAGAGTTAATATTCCCCCTTCAGTCAGGGAGTTTAGTTTTCTGCCTGAAGAGCAAGAGGTTGCCAGATAGCCAGAGGGGACCACTTCCATCAAGCATGGGAAGAGTAACCAGATAATGGATGGCTGAAGAGAGAGATCATAATTAGATGGAAGGGATAAGATCACAGGGCTTCGCCCTACCAAAACCAGAAAAGAATTCCAGAGGAGAAAGGAATTAGCTTATAATAGGGTACTTCACAGTTCTGGATAAAACAGATTGAGAAAAAGCATCAACGTTTTTACTACTGATTATGTGCCAAGAACAATAAAAATGGTAGGACATGATTCCCCACCTTTGAGGAACTCAGAGTCTAACCAAGGAGATATGTACATAAATAAACAATTCTAATATACTTCAGGAAGTACCGTAATAGAGGAATGTAGAGTTACAAGGAGAAAATCATCCATTCTTCCTGGAGGGGCTAGGTATTTCAGAACAGACTTATACAGTGACAAGAAACAAAACAAAAGAGTGAAAAAAAAATTTGGTCTAGATATTGGGAACTAGTTCTAATTCTGGCTTTATTTGGGTCATTTTATATTAACCATTTAATCTTTTAAACTTCAATTCTCTTAAGTGTTAAGGAAACAGTTATTCTTGAAATGTCTATTTTACAAAATAGTTGTAGAGATCAAATGAGAACATATATAGGAAAACATTTAAACTGTGATGTGCTGTTAAAGAACAGGAAGATATTATTTTAGTTACTCATTTAATAAAAATGGATGAAATACTAGACAAACAACACTGGAATTTATATTTTTCTTAGTTAACTTAAATTTGAAATACTATTATTGGTAAAAGAGTAAAAGATCTAGTGAAAATGATGATAATGGAAATAACTACCAACAACTATCAACTGCTTATTAGGTGCTAAAACTGTGCTAAAAGCTTTGCATGAATTACCTGTTTAATTTTGCAGTAATTTTTAGTATAATACTATTTTCCATATTTTGTTTTACAGATAAGGGAACTGAGACACACTAATTTGCCCAAGGTCACAAGTGTAACAGAGACCCTGGGATTCAAACTTAAGCAGTCTGACTCCAGCACCCACAGATTCGACTGTTATGCTATATACTACACACTAAAAAAGCTGCAGAAAAAAAGACTTTGCGATACTGATAACACTATGGAGACACTATACCACCCTTGTATCAGGTACCACTAGATTTCCTGTTACACGAGAAAAATCAACAACCCTTTTTTTTTTGTTAAGCCAGTGTAATCACTAATGCATACAGACTACAAAATATAGAAAGTAAAAAAGAATCCACAAAATTTCCTTTAAATTCTTTGGAGGATTTCAAATTGTTAATCCAAAATTTCCAATTCATATCAAGGGGCAGCTAGAATACCTATGTTTTAAATAATTGACTCAACTAATAAAGAAAAATGGGTCACTCACCCAACAACAGCATATTGTTGGCCCTCGACAATGAGAACTTCAGCTGGTTTCCTTTCTTCTGTAGCTAAGGCATAAAGCAAAAAACAAGAAAGACATAGGAACAAGATGAAACAAAGTATGGAAGAAAAATTTAAACGAGGAAAAAAAAAACTGAATAAGATAGTTCCTGTTTACGACCTGAAACTCTCATTTCTGAAAACGAATATCTACTTCTTAGGAAGCAATCTGACACAAAGTAAAGTGTATTGAATTTGAAATCAGAGAGATTTGGATTTCAGTTCTAGAACTGCCAATTACTGGATGGCATGACCTTGGTTGGGTCAATTAATTAACTTAATTTGAGTCTCTCTATATATATATCAATTAAACATGGATAACAGTATCTGTCTTTCAGGTTTGTTGTTAATGATAGTAATAATGATTACAAACTGTCTATCCTCTAGGTCTGGCAGATGGTAAATGATGAGTAAGCAGTATAGCAAAAAAAATGTTATTAGTTTTAAAAGGCAGAACTAACATTTCACGTGGTTGTCTTTTCTTTATTATAATTCTGAAAATGTAACTAAATTCCTGTATTCAACAGAGACTATATTTAATTTTCAAGATTTTAACCCAGAAGTTACTTTATCTTCAGAATGTGGTATTTATTATTATAAAACAAAATTCATCATGTTGAGGTAAAAAGAAAGGTAGACTGAAATTTTTGTCCTGATACAGCCAAATTAGTTAGATTACCCTGGGCAAGTCATCATGCTTTCCTAAACTTCAAGCCCCGTTTGAGCTCAAATACGCTTGTAAATAAAAAAGGGGCTTTGTATAAGTTCAGTGACAGGAAGTAACCTCATAGTGTTATCTGATCATAAAATCCAAACTGGGCAGGTCATGGTGGGCAGTCATACCTCAGGCTTCTGTCTTTCCTACTAAAAGGTTATCTTTGCCTTAAGCAAAACCTATCCATTGTTCTTGTGCATCTAGGTTAACACATCTTTGAAATGCCTTTTGTTTCAGATCCCTTAAGTATAACCACCCTCAAGAGAGCACATAATCTTAACTATTCTATACCCTGCTATCTCCCACCTTCAAATAATTTTCTTTACATTCCCTCCTTAATTCCAAATGTATAAAAAGAACTGCAAAACTGTCATTTACTGAAGCAATTGAGATCTTGCATCTTGCATGCCATCAGTTTGGTTCAAATAAACTTTTATAAAAATTCTCTAAAGGTTTGGACACTCTTATGTTGATAAATTAAATGTCTACTTCCTCATTTCCTTAAAGTAAAAAAAATTCAATGTGATATAATTTCTAATCACAATTCACTCTGTATGTCAGATTAAATTTTTTGAGGACCAGAAATGTTTCTTAACTAATTCTCTACATTGCAGAGAAATGGCATAACAGCAGTTAAGAAAGGGCCCTAAATTCAGTCTTAAGGTCAATCTGCCTGAATCTGGATCTCAGCTCTACCACTTCCTAGCTATATAACTTTAGGCAAGCTGCTTAACCTCTTTGTGCCTCCATTCTCGTTTTATTAATTGGGAATACTAACAGTGACTATCTAGTGGACCTGTTAATAAGATAACAATGTAAAGAGCTTAGAACAACCTGTCTAGCATCAATATTAACTGCTGCCCATTAACTTTCATTTCCCAATGCTTAGCAAAGTAGCTAGTAACTCAGTCAATGAATAGTGGATAAATAATAACCAAGAATCCTCAACTTTGTAAGAACTAGTAAAATGTTAATAGACTTCTAATAGCATATATTTTCTTCTCTCTCAGAGGAAAGAATAAAAGACTGGAAGAGATGTAGGGTATATAGAGAAACTTTTGTTACTATCGTTCAAACAGGAAATGAAAATAAAGTTTACTCTGCAGGAAAAATATATCATTAATTCAATTACACTATATCATTTTAATTAAAAAATCATTATGTTTCCATGACAGTTAATTGCAAGACAGAGCTATTCAGGGAGCAAAAACATGTCTTAGTCATCTAGTACAACACCTCACACAGTGCAAAGTCAATAAAATATAGCTTAAAAGAGTAGCAGATGAGCAATAAATCTCATTTTAAATTTGTGATTTAGGAGTTCAGGCCAAGATGGAGGCACAGGTAGATACACTTTGCCTCCTTGCACAACCAAAAGGATAACAACAAATTTAAAAACAAAAAATAACCAAAACTGCCAGAAAACCAATCTGTATGGAAGTCCGATAACCAAGGAGTTAGAGAAGAAACATTCATTTAGACCGGTAGGAGGGGAAGAGATGGGCAGCCTGTGTGGAGAGGACTCACAGCAAGGTGGAGGACCTGGGCAGATAAGGCAGCGGCTGGCAGACCAGGCAAGGCAGCTGGAGGACCAGGCATTCCCACATTTTTGTGCAGACGAACCAGGAGGAAAAACTGGGGAGTGAGAGAGACAGCACAACCCAGGGTTCCAGCACAGGGTAATAAAGCCTCAAAGCCTCTGACTAAAAATACCTGTGGGTGTTGCGGCAGCGGGAGAAACTCCCAGTCTCAGAGGAGAGTTTGTTGGAGAGACCCACAGGGTCCTAGACATACACAAAACCACCCACCTGGGAATCAGCACCAGAGGGCCCAATTTGCTGGTGGGTAGAAGAAGTGACTGAAAGTCGACCAAGAGCTGAGCAAGCAGCACTGTTCCCTTTCAAACCCCTCCCTCACATACAGTGCCACAACCTGTGTTGCCCCACCCTGGCAAATACCTAAGGCTCCATCCCTTACTATGTAACAGGCAAGCCGAGACAAAAACATATGATCAAATGAAAGAACAGATCAAAGTTCCAGGAAAAAATACAACTAAGCAACGAAGAGATAGCCAACCTATCAGATGCAGAGTTCAAAACACTGACAATCAGGATGCTCACAGAAATGGCTGAATGTGGTCACAAAAATGGAGGAAGAAGTGAAGGCTATTCAAATGTACAGGGAACCAACAATGAAGGGAAGGAAACTGGGAGTCAAATCAATGGTTTGGAGCAGAAGGAAGAAAGAAACATTCAACCAGAACAGAATGAAAAAACAGTTAATTCAAAAACATTAGGAGAGGCTTAGGAACTTTCGAGAAAACTTTAAATGTTCCAACATCGAATCATAGGGGTGCCAGAAGGAGAAAAGGAAGAGCAAGGAATGGAAAACTTATCTGAAAAAATAATAAAGGAGAACTTCCCCAATCTGCCAAAGAAATAAACTTCCAGGAAGTCCAGGAAACTCAGAGAGTCCCAAAGAAGTTGGACCCAAGGAAGCGCACACCAAGGCATATCATAATTACATTACCCAAGATGAAAGATAAGGAGAGAATCTTAAAAGCAGCAAGAGAAAAGGAGACAGTTACCTACACAGGAGTTCCCATAAGACTATCAGCTGATTTCTCCAAAGAAACCTTGCAGGCAAGAAGGGACTGGAAAGAAGTAGTCTAAATCATGAAAGGCAAGGACCTACATCCAAGATTACTCTATCCAGCAAAGTTATTTAGAATGGAAGGGCAAAGAAAGTGCTTCCCGGATAAGATCAAGTTCAAGGAGTTCATCATCACCAAGCCCTTATTATATGAAATGTTAAAGGGACTTATCTAAGAAAAAGAAGATCAAATATACGAACAGTAAAATGACAACAAACTCATAATTATCAACAAGCGAATCTAAAAACACAAAAACAAGAACAAATATGAATAAGCAAACAACTAGAACAGGAACAGATTCACAAAAATAGAAATCACATGGTGGGTTGTCAGCGGGGAGGGGAAGGGGGGAGAATGGGGTGAAAAAGCACAAGGAATAAGAAGCATAAACTGTAAGTACAAAATAGACAGGGGGAGGTTAAGAATAGTATGGGAAATGGAGAAGCCAAAGAACTTATATGTATGACCCATAGACATGAACTAAGGTGGGGGAATAATGGTGGGAGGGGAGGGTACAGGGTGGAGGGGAATAAAGGGGGAAAAAAATGGGACAACTGTAATAGCATAATCAATAAAATTATATTTAAGAAAAAAATAATAAACTTGTGATTTAGAATGACAGGTGTTTTATTTTTCTTCCAGTTTTTGCTACTTGAATGCTTTTGCTTTGCTAATATGATAAAATCACTTAAAAATTGTGAATACCACCCAACACTGTTATCTACTAACAATACGCACTAGAAAACAGAAATTTACTTAATTCCTTCCATTCCTCTCTCTACTCTATGAATTAACCTATTTTACACCTATCTTTAACCCCTTGTCTCTTGTCATAATGGCAGAAGAGACAGCCTATCTCCTGAAGTACTTCAGGGTAACTGCTCCACAATCACTACATCATTCTTACGCTAAATTAACCTTTTCCTCTTTCTGTTAAGCACAAAAATATAACCCAGCTTCTCCTACCTTAGAACTCTTTTTTTCAATTCCCTGAGTGGATTAAAGTAACAATCTCTGATTTCTCTTCTGTCTCTAGCTATATCATTTCATCAGTCACTTTCCTTTTACAGTCAAACTTCTTGAAAAAGTAGGCTATACATGTCTACCCTTCCTCACCTTCTGAGTTATTTAGCACTGACCTACAATCTGACTCTATCACTCTACTCAATTACTAAGATAACAAATGAGCTACATGTCGAGGTAGTGGTCACTGTATTGTACTGTTTTTCTATAGCTGTGCCAGTATGTTTTATGCAAATGTTAAGTATACAATTTAAAAATACTTATATGTAAAAATATTAGACTTTTACGACATGCATAAAATGTGAAAATGCAAATGCCTTTCCATTAAAAATATTCAAGGACTTTATAGCTTCAAATCTGGTAACACAGGTTAAGTTGTATATAAATTTACATTATTATCACATGACAACTCCACTTAAGCCATTTTCATTTTCAACCGATAATTTGATAACAATTCTCTCCTTGAAATTCTGATTTTTTGACTTCTATGTTCTTCTGGTTTTCTTCATACCTTTCTAGCCCTTCCTTCTTAAGTCTCCATAGTTTTCTTTTTCTACGGTTCTGTACACTGTGGTTTTCTCTATCATATCAGACTACATTAATTGCTAATATATTATGTCTAATGTGATTGCTAATACATATTTTTTCATTGGATTTAACCCTTTTAAAGAATTATAACTGCTGTCCCTGTTTTAATATCTGACAAAATGAAGCTTACTAGTGCTGAATGAATGGTTACATGTCTCTAAACAATATGGTACGGTGGTTAAGAATATAGCTATGAAATTATAGAAAGCTGGTTTCAAATCCCAGCTCATCACATTGATACAAAATTCTTTAACCCTTAAAAGCTTCATGCTTCCTCACTTCCTCACTTTCTCACTGTTAACATAACAATAGTGTCTTCATAACAAATTGTTGAAAGAATAATTAGAGTTTTAAAAAGCAGCTGGTCCAGTGTCTGGCAAAGGACTAACCATCAATAAGTATATGAAATTATTATAAATCACCACAGATACTTTTACAGTAAACTACTTACTAACAAAGCTGGGAGTATTAGTTCTAGGCTTTTAAAGAGGCACTGTCAATTAAAGAAATATTAAGCATTTCTACAAAATGAACAGACAATATGAAATTGGAAGAGTGTATGAAAAAATACACATACCACCTGATTTTTTTTCAGGTAAAGCAATCTTTCCATCTGATAAAGAATCAACAAGATCCTGAAATTCTGCTGGAACATCGGCTTGCTTCCAGCGCTCATTGTCTAAAAGGAGGCTATTTAAAGGAAAAATAAACTTAAATAATATTTTATGCCATTTTCATTGGTCAAAAGAGCTGAGAAAGTACATAAGACTTTTATATCTTTTAATAATAATAAAAACTACAAATACGTTAAGTTTAAGTACAGCTTGTCAATACAAGGCACCGAGATTTTACACAGTAATGGCTGTTAGCTATTGTTAGTACATAAGACTTAAAAATGCTGAACACCTTAATAAACAGAAATCATTCATAAACAGTATGAATACTTTCAGAAAGTATTTCTCTTTGTATATCTCTAACCTAACCAAGAGTGACGAAACATAAGTAACCTCACTTTGAGTAGGAAAGGAAAGGCAATCTTCAAGATGAATGCTTTAATGAACATAAACATTCTAATTTCACATTGAAAAACCAAGAAGTGAGATTTTAATTTCAAATCTGCCTTTAATTAAAAAGAAAAGAATTTGTCAGAAGTTTTGGTTGGCCAATCTATTAAGCTTCTTCTTTTAAATATAATTGTGCTTTGTAAAGAAAAGGAAAAAAATTAAGAACAGAATGGACATGGTTATGATACCTGAGCTTAGTTTTTCTCTCTTCATGAAACCTGTTTACAAATTTACTAGCTTGACTCTGAAGCGCTCCAAGTAATGACATGCTTTTTCTTCCACATATCTGTTCAGTTTCTAAAATGAATGTTTCCATTAATCTAGAAAGTGTTATGAATTCCATGGAATTTAGCTTCTCAAGAAAACCATCCTAAATTTTAAAAATAACACAAAAATCATGACAGTTAGTATAACACCAAATATGGATGTGCTATAAAACCACTCAGTCTAACAAATGTTAACATTAATTATATTATTTTTATGATATGTAATATAATTATAGTGATAAAAATTATTTTAAAATGAATTTAATGAAATTTTTCTAATATTTTAGTCCCAAAACTTAAACATAAAAAGCTTAAGATGTCTAAATTTTATTCCAACCCATTTAAAGTACATTAGCTCAAATAAATTCACGTCATTATATAAAAACTTCACAATATTGGAATTCAATTAATTTTAATAAATTGACTAGCTTTACACACACACATATTAACAGCATTATTAATTTCAAATTAATTATTAAGGTATATTTCAATTTAAGTCTTTCATTAAATCATTTATTTGAAAATAATACTTGAATAAGTTTTCCTATTTCTTATCTGATTTATTTTAACATCTCTCTAATAGACCATATCAGTACCGTTAACCTTATTATGTGTCAAAAATATAATATGCATTATGGGAAACATAGGGACATAAGCAGGGATATGATTCCAGATTTTCAAAATAATTACACTACATATAAAATATCTAGAGCTTTATCAAAACAACTAACCTTTGCTCTTGACATGAGAAATTTGACAGCTCGATCATGGCATATATCTGAGGCACTACACAATAACTCCTGAGTACTATTTGCCAGCCTTCCTAGTTCTAAGTCAGTTAATTTCATGTCTTCATTCACACTGAAAATAATTAAAATAGATTAATTACGGAAAGTTATGAACACATTGTTCTACATAGGTCACATATCAATAAAAAATAAAATGCAATAAAATGTTTGAGGAAAAATTCAGAGATGCATCAAATACTTTTATTTGTGGTGAAGCATCACTTAAATGTGTCAAGATAATACAAATATATTTTACCCTAGTCTTATATAAGAATAATTTTCTCTTTCTACTACAGTATTTTTAATAGTTACATTCAGACTCTGGAAATTTTGCAAGAACTACAGCAAAAAAATTCTACTTAGGTACAAAGTGGTAGCTATAGTAGGTTGTGCACAGGTGTCTAGGATGACACAGTGGAAGGAAGGAAAGTTACTTCATAACAAACAGGCCCTCTGTTTACTTACAATTATGAAAGATTGTTAACATTCAGTTTAACTGAACTAATTTCTCCTGAGCACTTACTGTGTTTAAAGGCCTGACACTGAAGGGGATATAAAAAGTTACCGCCCTCAAGGAACTTAAAATAGAGCAGGAGTATTTATAAGATATAATGCATTTTTTTCCAGCTTTAAGAAGGAAATGTAAGACTAAGTTACTACACATTTTCCCCCAGGCATATATAAAGATCACTGATTCCATGACAACAATTCAGTTTACTATGAACCAAGTTAAATGCCTTAGCATCATTTTCTCTCTTTCAACTGAGTTAAAGTAATTTTCAAAGATATTATAATGAGGCTCTGATGTATATTAATTTGAGGCAAACCATTATTCTAACTGGGTTAAGTAAAGTATTCAAAGTTATTTCCTGCTATCATTCAAAATTATAACATCACTAAGTTTATTTACTAGTACTTTAAAATAATAGAGGGATTAATATTCTTAAAGTACTCTCAGAAACAGTCATTTGTTTGGTTCTCACATTCTGAGGCAGGTATATAAATATCTACTCTATACATGAGGACACTAAATCTTTGAAAATATAAATGACCAACCCAAAGTCACAAGATGAGAGGGTAAGACTAAAATTCAGAATTAGTCTAATTTTATTTCTAATTTGCTAAGTTCCTCTACTCCAACATTTACTTCTATATAGATGATCCAACGCTATTTCAATACCAGCTCCTACAAACTGCCTAAATTTCAAAGTTCAAATTTACTATGAAAATAAAATTTTCTTTTCTGAAGGATTTCTGCCCTGACTGGTGTGGCTCAGTGGATTCAGTGCCAGCCTGCAGATGGAAAAGTTGCCAGTTCAATTCCTGGGTTGGGCACATTCCTGGGTTGTGGGCCAGGTCCCCAGTTTGGGGTGTGGGAGAGGCAACCAATTGATAAACCTCTCACACATTGATGTTTCTCTCCCTCTCCTTCTCCCTCCCTTCCCTTCTCTCTAAAAGTAAATAAATAAACTTTTTTTAAAAAAATTTTAAAAAATAAAATTTTATTTCCTGAAAGATTTCTAAATTTGTCCCCATGTAGAAACATAATGATTAAGAATTTGGAACTCTTTGCAATATGCTACCAATTCACAAAGATACCAAAAAAAAAAAAGCAAATAAAAACAACTCAAGTTCTTAAAAAATATAGTGACAATTCAAAAAGCTGGTTTGTTTTTTTTTTAAATCAATTTACTTATTTGTAATTTTGCATTTTAAAAAGACTTTTAATTTTAAGTGTAATTGGATCTTTTGCATGTTAATGGGGAAAAAACCTCACGAGTATGTGTATGAGTATATATACAAAAAAAGTAAATGATCTCAAAGAGTTTGCCTACCCATGTTCAAGTAGTAACACCATTCATAATAGCCAAGAGATGGGAACAACCCAAGAGACTACTGACAGATGAATGGATAAACAAAATGTTGTCTATATATATACAGGAATATTATTCAGCCTTAAAACAAACAAAAAAGAATTCTGACATATGCTACAACATGGTTGAAGACACAATGAAGACATTATAATATAGAAATAAACCAGCCACAAAAGGGCAAATACTGTATGATTCCACTTATATGAAATATCTGGAGTAGTCCAATTCATGGAGACAAAAACTAGAAAAGTGGTTGCCAGGGAGTGGGTGGAAGAAGAAAAGAGGGGTTGTTAGGTATAGTTTCACTTTTGCAAGATGAAAAAGTTCTAGAGATAGATTGCACAACATGAATACACTTACCACTATTAGACAGTACACTTGGAAATGGTTAAGATGCTAAATTTAAGGTTTTTTTACCCACAATTTAAAATAACTTTTGTTTTTTTAAAACCTCATAGAATTTTCTAATCCCTTCCATTATTTTTCCTTTCTCATTTCCTGCCTGGGAAATTATTCTTTTGTGTCCATATCTGCATTGCAATACATTTACAAAATTGTAGATCATTCTGACAATGTAATAAGAAAAATCTACCACTAACAAAGATAAAATATCAGATACGATTTTTGCATGTGCTAAAAATCGTACATGTAATTGTATCCATGACACAATTACATACTGTAAAAACACTGGATACAAGAATAGCCAGAGCCTTTGCTATAAAACAAGTAGTTAGGGTCACATGTATAAATATACTCAATCCACTGCCTCTGTTGGCTGGGTAGTTCCCAGACATTTATATGTCTATGGAACATAGGAGAAATGATCTGAAAAACCTATGTCATCATGCCATGGGAGCATGCAATTGGGGAAAGCCAGAGAAGCTTTAAAATGTAAAGTCAGCCACAATGGAGGAGGTAAGAGAGGGATATAAACTATGATGTTGCACCTGACTTAAGGACTCTCAAATAGTATGACCAACTGCTTGCTATCTTTCAACGTCTTATCTCTTCTGCCTCAATAATAGTTTTAGCTGATAAATAGCCAACAAGCTAAAGATTTTATTTCTCAAGCCTCCTTTATGGCTAGATATAGTCATGTGACAATATTATGGCCACTATGAAATAAATGGCAATAATAAGTGCAAATTCTGGACTATGTTCTTAAAAAGGAAAATATATATACATATAAACAAATACATGTGCAGGCAATAGAGAACTAACAAATCTAAAATCTAAATGAATTTGCAGTAAACCAAGAATAATCAAGGCAACCTTGGAAGAACAATGAAAGAGGAAAAATTACCAGATATTAAGGCTAATTAAAAAGCTACCATAACTAAGATAATTTTACTTAATGGTACTGGTGCAAAGACAGACAACAGACAGAAAACAGAGTCTAGAAACAGACTCATACATAGAGGATTTAAGGCAAGAAGGGCACTAAAGAGCAATGAGTAAGATAATCTTCTCAACAAATGGCATGAGGTCTGAAAGGTATCCATGTTATACACAAAAATCAATTCTAGATAGACTGCTAACCTACATGTAAAAGGGAAAGCAACAAAGCTTCTAGAAGATAACATAAAGAAATATCATCAGGGCCTTAGGTAGAAAAAGAGTTCTTAAATAGGACACACAAAAAAGCACAAATCATAAAGAAAAAGAATCACAGGGACTTCCAGCCAAGATGGAGGCATAGGTAGACATACCATGCCTCCTTACACAACCAAAAGAAGGACAACAACAATTTAAAAACAAAAAGCAACCAGAACCGACAGAAAATTGAACTGTATGGAAGTCCAACAACCAAGGAGTTAAAGAAGACACATTCATCTTGACCAGTAGGAGGGGTGGAGATGGGCAGCTGGTCAGTGGCTGGTGGAGTGGGCAGTCCCACATTCATGTGCAGATAAACTGGGAGGAACAGCTGGGGATCGAAACAGACCAAACAACCAAGGGTTCCAGCGAGGGGAAATAAAGCCTCAAACCACTGATTAAAAGCACCTGTGGGGGCCCGGCTGGTGAAGTTCAGTGGATTGAGTGCGGGCTGGGAACCAGAGGGTCCCGGTTCGAATCCCAGTTGGGGCACATGCCTGGGTTGCGGGCCAGGTCCCTGATGAGGGCCATGTGAGAGGCAACCATACATTGCTCTTTCTCCCTCCCTTCTCCTCTCTCTGAAAATAAATAAAACAACAACAAAAAAAAAAACACCTGTGGGGGATGAGGCAGCAGTGGGACAAACTCCCAGCCTCACAGGAGGGTTCGCTGAAGAGACCCACAGGGTCATAGAACATATACAAGCCCACCCACCTGGGAATCAGCAACAGAAGGGTCCACTTTGCTTGTGGGTAGTGGGAGAAGTGACTGAAAGCTGGCAGAGGACAGAGCAAGTGCCACTGTTCCCTCTCGGACTCCTCCCCCACATACAGCATCACAATGCAACTACATGGGTTACCCCGCCCTGGTGAACACCGAAGGCTCCGCCTCTTATGCGTAATACATGCACCGAGGAAAAAAAAAGGCCCAAATGAAAGAAAAGATTAAAGCACTAAAAAAAACACAACTAAGCGACAAAGAGGTAGCCAACCTATCAAATGCACAAAACACTGGTAATCAGGATGCTTACAGATTTGGTTGAATTTGGTTGCAAATTAGATGAACAAATGAAGGCTATGCTAAATGAAATAAAGGAAAATGTACAGGGAACTAATAGTGATAAGAAGGAAACTGGAACTCAAATCAACATTGTGGACCAGAAGGAAGAAAAAAACATTCAACCAGAAAAGAATGAACAAACAAGAATTCAAAAAAATGAGGAGAGGCTTAGGAACCTTAAGGATATCTTAAAACGTTCCGACATTGGAATTATAGGGGTATCAGAAGGAGAAGAGGAAGAGCAAGAAATTGAAAACTTATTTGAACAAATAATGAAGGAGAGCTTCCCCAATCTGGCAAAGGAAATAGACTTCCAGGAAATCCAGGAAGCTCAGAGAGTTCCAAAGAAGTTGGACCCAAGGAGGAACACACCAAGGCACTTCATAATTACATGACCCAAGATTCAAAATAAGGAGAGAATCTTAGAAGCAGCAAGAGAAAAGGGGACAGTTACCTACAAAGGAGTTCCTATAAGACTGTCAGCTGATTTCTCAAGAGACCTTACAGGCAAGAAGGGGCTGGAAAGAAGTATTCAAAGTCATGAAAGGCAAGGACCTACATCCAAGATTACTCTATCCAGCAAAGCTTTCATTTAGAATGGGAGGGTAGATAAAGTGCTTCTCAGATAAGGTCAAGTTCAAGGAGTTCATCATCACCAAGCCCTTATTATATGAAATGTTAAAGGGACTTATCTAAGAAAAAGAAGATAAAAAATATGAACAGTAAAATCACAGCAAACTCAGTTAACAGCCACACCTAAAACAAAAACAAAAGCAAACTAAGCAAACAACTAGAACAGAAACAGAATCACAGAAATGGAGATCACATGGAGGGTTATCAACGGGGGAGTGGGAGGGGAAGAGAGGGGAAAAAAGTACAGAGAATAAATAGCATAAATGGTAGGTAAAAGATAGACTGGGGAGGTTAAGAATAGTATAGGAAATACAGAAGCCAAAGAACTTACATGTATGACCCATGGACATGAACTAAAGGGAGGGAATGTGGGTGGGAGGGGGTGTGCAGGGTAGAGGGGAATAAAGAGGGGGAATGGGACAACTATAATAGCATAATCAATAAAATATATTTTAACAAAAGAAAAAGAATCATAGAATTATATTAAAAGTAAAAACTTTTTTTTCACCAAGGACCCCAATAAGAGAGTGAAAAGTCAACCCACAGAGTGGGAGAAGGTATGCAGTATGCACAATTGCCAAAGAGCTTGTGCTGAGATTACATAAAGAATTCCCATAAATCAATAAGAAATAAAGGACAAACCAATAGAGACATAAGCAAAGCACTTGGATAGACGCTTCATAGAAGAGGCTATCCAAACTAATGAATATATGAAAAGTCTCTCTTACCAATTCAGGGAAATAAAAATCAAAATGACTACACCTGTGATATGCCTACCAGAATGACTTACATGTAAAAGACTGACAATACCAAGAACGAATGAAGATCAGTGACAGGAACTCTACCACACTGCTGACAGGATTGTAAGTGAATCACTCTAGGAAACTGGCAAGATTGACCATTCACAAACCTTATTCATTCCTAGGTATGTATTCAGAAATATATAAATAGAAATGCTTATAATATGTACCCCAAAAATATATCTACAAGAATGTTCACAATAATCAAAACGGAAATAACCCAAATTTCATCACCAGGAAAGAATAACTATATTATAATGTAGTCAGAAAGTGGAATCTTTGTAAACAAATAAACTACTGCTATATGCATGAGCTTAAAAAATATCACAAACATAATGTTTAATAAATGAAATTAGAGACAAAAGAACATAGTTCCATTTCTATAAAGTTTAAAAACCAGAAAACCAATAAGAGTCTGGGACTGGGAATTGGTGGAGTGAAGGCATAGTGGCAAGAGGGGCTTCCAGAGAGTTGATAAATGTTCTATTTCTAACCCGGCTGGCAATTACACCAGTGTATTCACTTTGTGATGAGCTGAACATATGCAATTGATTCATTACCCTATATATGCATATACTCTAATTAAAAAGCTAAAACAAAAAAGTAAGGAGGGTACTAACCCTTTGCCCTCTCCTTCCTGCTGCTATGGATGCAGATGAAATAAAAACTGGAGCAGACTCCTTAGACAAAGATAGAAGCTACACACTTAGGATGGAAGAGCTGCCTTCTCAGCTCTGGACTACCTGATTCTGAATTGTTACATGAGAGAACCGTAATTCTATATCGTTTAAGCTACAGAGGGTTTTGCATCTTTTAATAATAGTTTCAGACTGTACCCCAGCCAGTAAATGTGAAAATATTAGTCTGAACAGAAAAAAAAAGTTTTATTGATACGTAGTTCAGGATTTGGGGTTGGTTTTTTTTTTTGAGTTTTCTTTTTGGTGGGGAAGGGAGGTGTTATAGCTGACTCTATGCTGTTAATGCAACCTATCTAAGCTCCTGGGCCATAAATTGACTTATGTAAAAATGAACAGAAGTACTGAGTTCTTACTGTTCTTAAAATTATTAAATCCAAACTTTATTCTTTGACCAGAAAGACTTTATTGGCTCTGTTTTGTTTTCATTCTTACTATACAGAATATTGGGACCATTGGGGTTTGTGGATTAGATAGTATAATGTTATCGATGTTTCCTTGACTTTAATTGATATACTGTGGTTATTTAAGGTAGTGTTATTATATTTAGGAAATATACACTGAAGTATTTGCAGATAATGGGACATCAAGTCTGCAACCTATTGTCAAAATGATAGAAAAAATATTAACATGAAAGACAGAGGAAGGGAGAGGAAGAAAGAAAAAGGAAGGGCAAAAGAAATAGGGCAATGTGATAAACTTAACAAATGTAGAAATCAACATGAAAGATATATGACAGTGTTCTGTATTATTCTAGCAACTTTTCCATAAATTTGAAATTTCAAAATAAGTTTTAAAAAGTAATGTTTAAAAAGACAGTGTGATCCAAGTGGAAATTAATTTCTTTGAAAAATCAAAAATTGTAAATCAAACAGATCTTCACTATATACAAAATACAAACGTGATGCAGTAGAAGAAAAATAAGCAAAGCAATACCGATCTGAGTTTCAGGACAAGTTCTGCTTCTAGTGATTTTACATCATCTAAACTCTTTGAAATGAGGGCATTTCATTAAATGATTCCTTTCTAAACTTAAAATTCTGCAATTCTCAATTACTTTCAAGCTCACTTCCTCACTACCTCCCATACATTTTCATAAAGATGTTTCATAAAATTAATTCACTTTTGTTATAAATTCCAAAACCAAAGTTTACATGGTTTTCTAATAACCTGAACAATCAATCTTACTGAAACTATTAATTATTCAAAGTCTTGTTTTCAGTAGTTACCATACTCACATAATGTCCACACCTCCTGGAGTAGCAGATGATGATATCTGCTCTTTGCTGGATGAAGAATCAGTAGTACATTCAGGTTCGGATACTGAATCACTGCTGCAGGGCTCACTATTTGGAGATGCATTTCTTTGAGAGGTAGTGTCAACTGCTATAGGTGTTAATTCACTCTCACTGAACGCATCACTTATAAATATGCCTTCATGGATTAAATAAGCCACTTCTGTGTCCAGTGAATTATCTTTTGCAGCATTCTTCTGTTGTGAAATCTCCAATTCTCTAGTTCTTTGGTTTTTGTCAAGAACTGAGAGAACAACACTGTGAATGATATTTAATGTTGCCTACAAGAAAACAAGATACATTTTTAAAGGATTTAAAATATCTTGCACTTAAAGTTCCCCAAAGTGAATTCTGTATATGTACTTTTGAACATATTAGAAATGTCCCAAGGTCATGCATGCAAGAATCTCTACCAATCTTTTAATAAACTGTGACTTGTGAAAAAGAACTGCTGAAGAGAAATGGGTTCCCTAAAACTTAGGAGTAGACTTCTGTATTTTAATTGATTTTGTAAATAGAAATCTCCCTAAATACATCGCAGATTTCCCTAATCTCTTAGATAGGTTACACTAAAGATAACTTGCCTGTCAGAGAATCATATTCATTGATGTGTTTACTTAAAAGAAAAAAAAATCCACATTTCTTACCATGCCTACCCTTACATCAATCTCTCCCCTCATCTCATGCCTTTTCTCACTCTTCAGACATTCTGATTCTCTTTCTATTCTTCTAAACTATATTGTTCCCATCCCAGTGCCTTTATTGTTTCCTGTTTGGATTGTTCTTCACCTTGATCTTTGCCTTGATTCTCTCATCACTCAGATTCTTGCACAAAGTTACTTCCTCAAAGAGGCCTTCTCTGACTCTTCTCCCAGCAACTTTATCCCATTACCCAGTTTTAAAAAAATAAATTTTTATTATCTTTTAACTTTTTAATTCTAGGTCTCCACCATAATGTTAGCTCTAAGATATTGGAATAGTGCTCAGCCCATAGGAGGTACTTAATATTGAAAGCTAGATGAATTAAGAGTAATTTTATGTAAATTAAGTCTTTATGAACTATTGGGAAATAAGGGGCTACGTGCCTACTTTAACATTCATGGCTGCATTCTCCTAATTTGTTGTCCCCTTTCTCAAAACTCTTGATTTTTCAAAATCTATGGTTCTAGGGAAGCAGACTCCAACATAAGGTCTTCAAAGAAAGGACAAGAGTCTAAGCTAGTGAAATCAGCACATGGAACTACTGTGACCTGAGCTTAAAGCTAAAGATACATAGAAGACAAATTGAGAGAAATGCAGAGAAACAAAACCTAGTTGACCTACCTGTAAATAGTTTTCAGTTACATAAACAAATAAATCCCCTTAATTGTTTAAGACATTTTGACTTGTTTTCCTGTTATTTGGAACTAAGAGCACTCTGAAAGATACAACAGCCCATACTATATACAGTAGAGATTCTGTGCCTTCAAGGGCTACACTATCAAAGTGCCTATGGATACTGCTTTTTATCCCCTTTCTCTTGATCAGTAACTTCTCTATTGTCACAAACTTGCTCCTTGCTACACTCCACCACTGGCGATTTTAATCTCCACTACTGTCTTAATCTTTTTTAAAAAAGATTTATTTATTTAAAGATTTTATTTACTTACTTACTTTTTAGAGAAAGGGGAAGGGAAGGAGAAAGAGAGGGGAATATCAATGCTTGAGAGATACATCAATTGGTTGCCTCTCACACACACCCAACTGGAGAACCTGGCCCACAACCCAGGCATGTGCCCTGAGACTGAACCTGTGACCTTATGGTTCACAGGATGGCGCTCAATCCACTGAGCCAGACAAACCAGGGTTACTGTCTTATTTTTAATGTGCTTACTTCCCCATCTTTGTTTTGCCTTTCTTCTTCCTTATTTATCCATCTTGCTGACTTTCTTTCTTAACTTTTTCTTTTAAAAAAGACAATGATACTTAGCATGGTCTTTCCTTTCCCAGGTATACAAATCAGCCTAAACTATGGAGTACAGACAACAAACAGGAATTTTAATAAAAATTCAAAATACAATTAAAAGATGAAAAAAGTTGGAGGTCTCATAGTTGAAAATCTGATGTCAAAACTTACTAAAAGATACTGTTATCAAAATAGTGTAGTACTAGCATAAATACAGACCTAGAGATCAATGAGACAGAATAGAGAATCCAAAAATAAACCCTCGCATATATAATCAAATGATTTTTGACAAAGGTACCAAGACCATTCAGTGGGGAAAGGAGAGTCTTCAACAAATGGCATGCCCTGGTCAGTGTGCCTCAGTTGGTTGAAGCACCATCCTGTAAACCAAAGGGTCACAGGTTAAATTTCTGGTCAGGGTACATGCCTAGACTGGGGTTTGGTCTCTGTCGGGTGTGTATGAGAGGCAAACAATTGATGTTTCTCTCTCACATCGATATTTCTCTTCCTTTCTCTCCCTCCCTTCTCCTCTCTGTAAAATCAATAAGCATGTTGTTGGGTGAAGACTGAAAAAAACGGGTGCTTAGAAAACTGGACACCCACATGCCAAAAAACAAAGTAGGGCCCTTTTCTTACACCACATACAAAAGTTAACTCAATATAGATAGATCTAAAATAAGACCTAAAAAAATTAACTTTTATAAGAAAACATAGGGGGAAGCCTTCACAACATTGAATTCAGTGATGATTTCTTGGATATAACATCAAAAGCACAGGCAACAACAACAAAAATAAACTCCATCATAATTAAAAACTTCTGTGCACCAAAGGGCACAATCAACAGAGTAAAAAAAGCAAACCACAGAATGGGAGAAAATATTTGCAAATCATATATCTGATAAAGAGTCAACAGCCAGAATATATAAATAACTCCTGTAATTCAAAAACAACACCTGACTAAAAAATGGGCAAAGAAGATATTTCTCCACAGAAGATATATAAAAATAGTCAATAAGCACATAAAAAGATCAACATCACTAATCATTAGAAAAATAAAATCAAACCAAAAGGTTACAACCTTATAACCATTACAAGGCTACTATCAAAAAAAGAAAAATAATGAGTGTTGGCAAGGATGTGGAAGAACCAGAACCCTTGTGCTCTACTGTTAGGAATAGAAAACAGTACAGATGTTATGAAAAACAGTATGGCATTTCCTCAAAAAATTAGAAATGGAATTACCATATGATCCAATTATTCCACTTCTGAATATATACCCAAAAGAATGGAAAGCAGCTGTGAGATAGTTGTACTCTCACATTCATGGAAGCATTATTCACAAGAGCAAAAGGTAGAAGCAACTCAAGTGTCCACTGACAGAAGGGATCAACAAAATGTGGTATATACATATAATGGAATATTCAGCCTTAAAAAGAAACAAAATTCTGACACATGACACAAAATAAATGAACATTGAGAACATTAAGCTAAACAAAAGGACAAATACTGTATAATTACACTTATATGAGGTACCTAGAGCAGTCAAACTCATACAGGCAGAAAATAAATGATGATTGCCAGGAGATGAAAGAAGGAGGGAAAGGGAAGTTACTGTTTTAATAGAGTTTCAGTTTTTTGAGATGAAGAGTTCTGTAGATGGATGATGGTGATAATAGCACAACAATGTGAATGCCACTAAACTGTACAATTAAAATGGTTAAGATAATAAATTTTATGTAAGGAGTACTTTACCACAATAAAAAATTTCAAAAAATACAATTAACAACAATATGAATTCTTAAGTCATTAATGATCACTCAAATATAAAATTTTCAAGACCTTGACTTTTTTTTCCCCTCTATTTACACTAAAAATCTTATTAAAATGTTCTGGTTGAAATTTTAAGTTTTAATTTCTTTTTTAAAATAATTTTACTTCACGTTAAAGTGATATATAGAATATCCTTTGTTTCTGAGAAATAAATATAAGAATGTAGGACAGTACATAATAACCCTGGTAAATTAAATAAAGTTTCAAATAGTTTACCCCTGTAACATGGTAAACACTGTTAAAAACAAAACAACCTTTTCTGATCATAAAAGTAATACCTCTGTAGAAAATTTAGGAAAAACAAAAAAGAGTAACAATTTAAATTATACATACTCTTCTCACCTAAAGATAACCATTAAGAAGATAAGCTGTCTCTTTGTTCTATGAAGTTGCAGAGATAAAAAATCTTTTTGACCTAGCTGAAATCATATTGTGTAAGTAGGTCTGTATCTTGCCTTTTCACTTAATGTTATAATAATATTTAATTATTTTCAATAATTAAAAATCCTTGGCTGCATGACGTTCCATTGTAATGAATATACCAGGTATAACTTATTTTACCACTCCTCTTTCGATAGACATCTGGGTTCTTCCAATCTGTAGTTATTTTTAAATTCATTAATAATGAACACCTTATAATTAACATTATTTTTCAGTTAAATCATACCCTTACAAAATCACAAACTTGTATCAAAGATAAAGTAGTATTTAAAGTTTATATGCCATCTTCAAAGATGTCTTACAGAACTATTAGTTTAAGTGGCCAAAATATGAAAATGATAAATTACAACTATGACAAATCACTGTATGTACATACATTAAAAACATTAATCCCCCCTGTTCTTCAGGGACACATTAAGAGACCCCCAGTAGATGCCTAAAACTACAAATAGTACTGAACCCTACATGTACTATGTTTTTCCTACACATACATACCTATGATTAAGTTTAATTTATAAATTAGAGTAAGAGATTAACAGCAATAATAATAAAATAAAACACTTATAACAACATATTGTAGTAAAAAGTATGTGAATGTGACTTGTTTTAGGGGATTCCCTTGCTGAAGTCTTGGTACAGGCTCAACGCTTTCTGGTACAACACACTGCCATCAATCGAACACATTTTCTGTTCATGCCTTCCACCCGCAAATTTAATACCTTTTTCATGTTAGCTAAGCACTTACTCATTGTCACCAGAACTCTTGCAGTTTGAAGTGCAACAGCAAAATTAGCACACATTTTTTTCCTTCTTCACAATTTCACTGATACAAGATTCAGTCTTACTATTGATCTTAGCAACCTCAGCATCCACTTTTTCTTCCTTTCCTTATTAAGTCAAGAACTTTAACCTTTTCACTTAAAAGAATCACTTTCTGGTTTTTCTTTGGCATTACCAAATTGCCAGCATCACTACTCTCATGCTTTGGGGCCATTATTAAGTAAAGCAATGGTTACTTGAACACAGCACTGAGACAGTGCAACAGTTAATCTGATAACCAGCATGGCTACTCAGTGACTAACAGGTGGGGAGTGTGTACAGCATGGATCTGCTAAAGAAGGTATGATTCACATCCCAGGCAGGATGGAGCAGGACTGCATGAGATTTCGTCACAGTACTTAGAATGGTGAGCAATTTAAAACTTACGAATTGTGTACCAAACTGTTTATTTCTGGAATTTTCCATTTAATATTTTCAGACTGTAGTTGACCATGGGTAACTAAAACCATGGAAAGCAAAACTGTGAATGGGTGAGGGAGGGACTGTAATAATTTGGCTCAGTTTAACTGATATAGAACCTAAAAGTGAAATGGTACTTAAAAAATTACTGGCAAAAATTTGGCCAATAGTATGCAATGTGGGAGTTCTGTATATCCATACATGTAATAATAGAAGTGTGTGTGATAATGTTGTGATGGGAATACAAGAAAACATGGAAACATGACCTAGTTATTGAGCAATCCACAGATAAAGGGTTGCTATCTCTCATTATCAATGGGTGGGATCAACATTTTGGTAGGAGTCTAAATTAAGTATAGTGAATCACATTTTACAAAACTTTTCCCTCTGATTGCAGAGTTTATGCATGTGACTTAGCATTATTCAAACGTCAATAGTAAAAAGCCATGTCATAGATAAGTACCAAAGTCCCCGAGACCATTTTAACATGATATTCAGGAGATGCCAGCAATATTAACTAGTACTTATGACACAATGCTGATAACTGATAATTCAAAAAATACCTAATTTAACAAATAGCCTATTATACTCAGTAGCTCCAAATGGCTCTCTTATTAGAACATAATCCCAACCAATATGTCTTAGAGCAGGGGGTCCCTAAATCCTGCTGTGAGGAACCAGGTCACACAGCAGGAGGTGAGTGGCAGGCTAGTAAGCAAAACTTCACCTGTATTTACAGCCATTCCCTGTCACTCGACTTAGCACCTGTGCTCTGTCTCCTGTCAGATCAGTGGAGGCAACAGATTCTCTTAGAAGCACAAATCCTACAATGAACCGCACATGCAAGGATCTAGGTTGCCCGCTCCTTATGAGAATCTAATGCCTGGTGATCTGAGGCGGAGCTGAGAAGGCGATGCTAATGCTGGGGAGCAGCTGCAAGTAAAGATTATCATTAGCAGAGATGTTTGACTGCACAAAGACCATAATAAATCAACTGCTTGCAGACTCATACCAAAATCGTATCAGTGAGTGGCAAGTGACAATTAAGCTACATCCAGCAAGTGAGTTGATGTACTTCAGTTGTACAGGTGCACCTGGTGGCAGGCTTTAAGTCAGAACCTGACACTTATTTTACTCCATATGTGGTTCACCCATTACTTGATTTACCACTTTGTCTGTGCCTCTTTCCTGCACTGCGCACTTGTCTCAGTCACAGTTTTGGTAAGCCCACATGCTAACCCTAGCAAAAATGAGTAAAAAACAAATGCCCAAGCCATTTGTGAATAAACCAGATGAACTGACTTCGTTGGTGCTAGAAGAGGATCAACTTCTTGAGATCTCAAATGACAGTGGCCTTAAAAGTATGTTTGGCCCAGCTGGCATAGCTCAGTGGATTGAGCGCGGGCTGGGAACCACAGGGTCCCTGTTCGATTCCCAGTCGGGGCACATGCCTGGGTTGCGGGCCAGGTCCCCAATGAGGGCCATGTGAGAGGCAACCATACATTGCTCTTCCTCCCTCCCTTCTATCTCTGAAAATAAATAAATAAAAAATAAAAATCTTAAAAAAAAAAAAGTATGTTTGAGGCAACTTCAAATCTCCATACATTCTAGATTAAAGTCAAGGCAGAATAGCCTGAGATTGCGACAAAAGCACTGAAAAGCCTTGTATCTTATCTTTCCAGCATCCTATCTTTGTGAAGCAGGGTTTTCTGCAGTGAGAGCAACCAAAACGAGATTATGGAGTAGACTGGACAGAAGCAACACACTTCCAGTGTCATTGTCTCCCATCACCCCCAGATAGTTGCAGGAAAACAAGCTCAGGGCTCCCACTGATTCTGCATTATGGTGAGTTGTATAATTATTTCATTATACATTATAATGTAATAATAATAGAAATAAAGTGCACAATAAATGTCGTGTGTTTGAATCATCCCAAAACTATCCCCTCCTCATCCATGGAAAAGGTGTCTTCCATGAAACTAGTCCCTGGTGCCAAAAAGGTTGGAGACTGCTATATTAGAGTCTGACATCTTTTCTTCTGAAAAATGCTGTGTGATGTATTCTTTTCCTTACACTCAGTGGCCTAAAAGTAAGTGGTTTTGATTAAGGAGATAAAATAATTAAATGTAATACATGATCCTTGACTGGATCCCAGATTGAAAAATGAAATAAAAACCTGCAATAAAAAATTAATAAAGCAATTTAAATACGAACTTATGTTTTAAAAATGTCATTATTATCAACACTAAATTTCTAGAAAAATTTAGCTTAGGTTTGGGACAGATTATTTTAATGTTTCACAACATTTGACCTCTAGGTAATCTAGAGAGATTCAAGTATCACAAAATCGTAAGAGAAAATATTATTGTATAACATTTAATGCCAAGCAAACATATTTCTTACTATAAAACAAATCATCTAAATTATAAAAAGTACTAAAATATTCTGAAATACTTTAAATCTTATGAAAACCAAGCCTCTTAGAAAAATTACAAAAACAAAGAAATTGTTTTATTCTAATTGATTCTAAGTATATTTATAAATCTAGAAAGGTGACTTAATTTAGGGATATTCTGGATAAACTGATAATCACATAAGCTTACCTTAACTCTCTGTAGGAAAACTATAAACTTAGAGAAAATATCCTTTAGCAAATCAAACCACTGAGGGAAATTCAACATTCTCATCTGATCTGCAAGCCTAGGAAAAAAAAAAATTCAAACAAAAATAATGATTGTCTTTGGGCCAAATGATATATGAACAAAACCTACAAATTAAAGGAAGCTATACTAAATACTATCTAGTAACAGAACTAGGTAGTTTTATCTAGATACCTAACTAATATCATAAAATTGAGTTGAAGCCAATTACCAAACATCTCCTCCTTGTTTAAACAACTCTAAAACTAGCTAGATAAGTATACTGACTTAAGAATCTTATATAATTCCATGTGAGCACGATTCGTGACCACCAAATGAAAAGCCATAGAGAAGTAAACCAATTTTGGTTTAAGGTAGAGAAGATATATTCTGAAATAGATAAAAATAGGAATATAACATCTCCCATAATAAAGTATTTTTTTAATAAACTAATAAAGTATTTTTCCACATATGGAATGGTGGCTAAGAGCATGAGCTCTTGGGACACACTGCCTTGGTTCAAGCTCCAGCCTAACCATTTACTAATTGTATGATTCTGGACAAGTGACCTAACCCCTCCATGCTCTAATTTTCTCAACATAGGGAAAGTAGCAAAACTTACCTTTTATGGTTGCTCTGAATATTAAGTGAGTTAATAAGAAGTACACAGTACAATTCATGGTGCATAAAAAAGTGCTATATAAGTATCAGCCAATATTGTATTAGTATACATATATCATATATACTAGATGTAATATATACACTATTGTATATAAGTATAATATATAATCGTATAGCCAATATTTACATAGCTGACACTAATCAATTAACTTCAAGATAAAAAATTTATGTAAAATAGTTCCATAAAAATATTTTATAGTACCACAATGACTAATTACTCTAAATTTTTAATGACTACTGCTGCAGCTTATAGTTTATTTCCCAAAGATACTCCTATACTTGATATATAGAAGGTTCTCTATTTGAGAAAATTCCCTAGGAAATAAAAAAATTAAAAATAACAGGCTCTCCCTGTCTATAGGGCTTTTAACAGTCTCAATTAACTTACTTTTTCCAACTACTGTACTAGTGTTTCCTGTATTATTAGAGTTGCTTCAACTAATTCTGAAACTGAGTTTTCATAACATAACAGTGTGGAAATTAAAACTCCACAATCCTCATTCTATGAGTCTAACCTAGAGAAGTTTCACAAGTTGTCCATATGGCTATTCATATCTAGGCTAGTTAATAAAGTTTATGTATCCATATGAATAAGGTATTCATAGTCATAAAATATTTATCATTCTTCTCAAAATAGGGATTTCAAGGGTGAAAAAAATTACAGACATGGCAATTCAAAATCCTGTACTCAAACTTCTCAAAGCCAATTAGAAGCTGTGTTTTAATTATTTGGCCAAATAATTGAAATTTAACACAGCCAATCATCTGAAATGGATTCTTCGGTTTCCCCCCTCCATATCTACACTGTATCCTCTCTCTGCCCTTGGAGACTGACCTGCTGGGCTTGGCCAATGAGGAGCCCTTACAAAAGACTAGAAGGAAGAAAGGTGTTTATAGCTCCATCTCCCCTTCCCGAGGAGTTGCCTTCCAGATGACTGCCTTCTTCCAATGAAGATCATTTCAACTACTGCATACCTTTTTTCCCAACCAATACATGTCTTTCTCCTTCTGAATTTTATTAACTGCTTTCTTCCCTTGTCTGTGTCATCATTTCTGCTACTGATCAACCACAACCTAATATTTATACTTACTTCAAAACAGCATCTGTGTCTAGTTCTTCTATTTGGGAAACTTTATTAATCACACACTGAAAAATTTAAGAAAAAAATGTGGTTAATGTGAATTCTAAGTATTACATTGCATGTTCAATTATATATTTAAAAGGGCCTCAATGGGCTAGATAGTAAAAAAAAAAAACATTAAAAGTATTATTTTGAAAATACATCTAAAAATACATTAAATTAAAAGGGCCTCAATAACTCTGATAATCATTTTACCAGATTTTTCTTGTATCTCTTTTACATACCTCAAAGCATTTTAAATACTTCAGCATTACTGTTACCTACTAAATAATTATTCCAGAGTAGCTTGAACTTGAACTGTATTAATTAAAATCCCGTTATTTAAAACTGTTCAAAACATAAAAGAATACAGAACAGAACTATAATACTTAGGAACAAGATATAAACCCCAGGTTAAAATTCCAAATAAAATATGATAAATTTCTGTATATTGATTTTGTATCCTCCTGCTTTACTGAATTCTTTTATTAGTTCTATTAACTTTTTGGTGGATTCTTTATTTTTTTTTAAAGATTTATTTATTTTTAGAGACAGGGGAAGGGAGAGAGAGAGGGAAACATTGATACAAGAGAGAAACATCCATTGGTTGCCTTCTATCCGTGCCCAACCAGGGACTGAATCCACAACCCAGGCATGTGCCCTGACCAGGAACTGAACTGACGACTTTATTTTGCAGGATGAAGCTCAACCAACTGAGTCACACCAGTCAGGGCTCTGGTGTATTCTTTAGGGTTTTCTATATATAGTATCATGTCATCTGCAAATAGTGACAGTTTTATTCCTTCCTCTCCAATCTGGATGCCTTTTATTTCTTTTTCTTGCCTGAATGCTGTGACTAGGGCTTCCAGTACTATGTTGAGTAACAGCGGTGAGAGTGGGCATCCTTGTCTTGTTCCTTCCTGATTTCAGAGGAAAAGCTTTCAGCTTTTCACCATTGAGTATGAACTTAGCTGTGAGTTTGTCACATATAGACTTTACAAGTTGAGGTAAGTTCCTTCTATGCCCACTTTGTTGAGTTTTTATCGTAAATGGATGTCGAATTTTGTCAAATGCTTTTTCTGCCTCTATTGAGGAATCATAGGATTTTTATCCTTGGTTTTGTTGATGTAATGAATCACATTGTTTTTTGAACACTGAACCACCCTCTCATCCCTGGTATAAATTCCACTTGATCATGATGTATAATCTTATTTTTTTTTCTAGATTTTATCTATTTTTATTTTTAGAGAGAGGGGAAGGGAGGGAGACAGAGAGGGAGAGAAACAGCAATGTATGGTTGCTCCTCATATGGCCCTCACTGGGGACCTGGCCTGCAACCCAGGCATGTGCCCTGACTGGGAATCGAACCGGGACTCTTTGGTTCCCAGCCAGCGCTCAATCCACTGAGCTACACCAGCCAGGGTATGATGTACAATCTTTTTAATGTGCTGTTGAATTCAGTCTGCTAGTACTTCATTGACAATTTTGTTCATCATGAATATTAACAGATGAATGGCCAAAGAGGATGTGGTGTATATATATTGTACAATGGAATATTATATGGCAATAAGAAGAATGAAATCTTGTCATTTGTGAGAACATGGATAAATCTAAAGGGTATTATGCTAAGTGAAATAAGTCAGGCAGAAAAAGACAAATACTGTACGATTTCACTTGTGTGTGGAATCTAAAAATAAACAAAACAAACAAACAAAACACAAATAGACTCACAGAAACAGAGACCAAAGGGATGATTACCAGAAGAGAGGGAGTGAGGAAATGAGTGAAAAGAGAAGAGGAATACAGTCAATAATATTGTGGTAAGTTTGCACAGGGAAGATGATTACTATAATTAGTAAACTGATCACATTATAAGGTATAAAAATGTCGAATCACTATATTGTATACTGGAAACTAATATAACCAATATAATATTGTATACCAACTAGACTTAAATTTAAAAAATTGTTTTAATTCCAAAAGAAATTTAAACACCAGTTTAAAAAAAAATACTTGTTTGAAAGTATAATATACGCACAGAAAATTGTACAAATTATTTTTATAACTCAATAATTTTTCACAATGGGGTATACCCGTGTAACCAGAACTCAGATCATGAAACTGAATACTGCCAATAAGCTAACAATAACCCACAACCGTCGGACCAACTTGAATACTGCCAATAAGCTACTCTCCTGGTCCCCTCCTAGTAACTACTTCCTCCCCAAAGTCACTACTATCCTAATTTCTAATACAACAGATTAATTTGGCCAGTGTTTGAAATTCACATAAGTGGAACCATACAGTGTATATTCCTTTATGTCTGGTTTCTTTGGCTCCACATTATGTATGTGATATTCATCCATACTGTTCCATGTAATTTATTCATTCTCATTGGTGTGTACTATTCAACTGCATAAATATACCACAATTCTATTTATCTTTTACTGATAAATTTTTTTCTAGTTTTTAATACAAATAGTGCTGCCATCAAAAGTCTTTGGTGAACTTATGTATGCATTTCTGTCAGGTAGTACTCTAGAGCAGAAATGCTAAGTCAGTATAATGTATATTTAGCACCAGTAGATATTGCCAACAATTTTTTAAAGTGGTATCAACAATTTTAAAATAGTGTTTTAGTGTTTGAAAGAGGTGAAAGATGGGATGATTGTAATCTTTTATTTGGTTTGTTTTATTTAAACGTTAAAAACTCAGTAATGTACATTCAACTTAATGATGACCAACTAAGCCTAGTAAGTACTAATTTTAAATTGTTCTTTTTTATATACAGAAAAACTGAAGTTCGGTGAATAAGATTTATCTTAGTAAAAAAATGTCAAAAGAAGATCAGGGAAGAATAAAAAAACACGAGTTTGAGTTTCAATTATGATTTCATAGAGATCAGGGTAAAATGAAATGGGCATTTATCTATTGCTGGTGACAGTACATACTGGTAATTTCTAACAATTTAAAAATTGAACACCCTGACCAATAATTCCACTTTTAGAAATCAGTTATAAGGAAATAGTCTTATGAAAAAAAACAACAGCCGCCAAAATAGCTCAGTTGGGAGAGCGTTAGACTGGAAAAAGAAAAAAAGAAAGAAAAAAACCAAACTTTATACCACAGACATTTGTCACAATGCTCTTTATAGCACCAAACTGAAAACAACTTAAATATAGAAATGGGTAAGTAGGTTTAAGTAACATAATATTGTTGAAAATTTATACAATCACTAAACATGATGTTTATGAAGGCTTACATAATGAGAATATGCTTGCATTTCTGTTTTTCAATATGTACAAATCAAAATACTATATACAGTATGATAGCAACAGTGAAAAACATCAGTAACAATTTACACTTAGAAATATTCTTAGATGATAATCTTTTGGCTGATAGGGCTATGTTTTTTTCTACTTTACTACATTTTTACTTTTTTAATAAATGAGAAAATATTACTATTATACTACAGAGTCCAGCAGAAGTAAGGCCTGCTTGAGTATGGTTGGTAGGGTAATAATATGAGTGTAATAATTTATAGTTTTAATTTGAACATTTCACCTAAAATGTCATACGATGTACTTCAGTGTGATACTGTTATATTACAAAATTACATACTTATGATTTTGGAATAAAGAAGGGACATTATTTGTGCTGGACCCTGTATATTATTTTTAGGATCATGTAAAAATAAACTTCACAAAAGATTCTAGACCAAATTAGATCAAATAAAAAAATGTACAATTACCTGTTTAATGATATTCTTTGCCGTAATAATCATTTCTTCACTATAGATTTCTAAAAAATTAAGTTTTCTTTGTTTTAAAAGTCCAAATACAAGAGACACTAGTCTTTCCTATCAAAATAAAAGAAGAATATGTAACTTTACACTTTAAATATCAAATAATCTCACAGGTAGAAATATTAAATATCAAAGGTTTTGTTTTTTTTTAAAAATATTTATTTATTTTTAGAGAGAGGGGAAGGGAAGGAGAAAGAGAGGGAGAGAAACAGCAATGTGTGGTTGCCTCTCACATGGCCCTCACTGGGGACCTGGCCCGCAACCCAGGCATGTGCCCCGACTGGGAATCGAACCGGGACCTTTTGGTTCCCAGCCCGCGCTCAATCCACGGAGCTACACCAGCCGGGCTAAATATCAAAGGTTTTATGTTTTTGTGCTCAGAACTCTATCTTTCATGTGGTATTTTAAAGAAGCCTTAAAAAAAAAACCTTCCACAGCAATCTTGTCATCAGATTTTTGGAGTCAGTGTTCCAAAACAGGTAAATCCTATTCCACAGCAGTGGATCAAATGAAGCTCATTTGGAGGCAAAACAATCTTATAAGAGTGTATTTTGGCCTAGTATCAAGTAGCTAGAAACTATCCTTTGCAGGCCCCGATGACTAATAAATACTCTGTGATCCATGTGCTTTCCAATTAGTGATCTAGAAAACTAGAATGATGACTTGGACTATCTGTGGAACTGCAAACAGGTAAAAATATCTCTTAACTACTTAGACTGCTATCAGGCCTTTCTGGATTCTTTACTAGTTCTTGGCAGTAATCAGCACTGAAAAGTTATCGGATGAGTAGAACCTGGATATGATATATTTGTATATGCATATACATAAAACATGTGCATAATATATGTTCAGTGAATGACTAGAGAATGACTGGTGAGTTACCATATAATAATGATCACTTTTTTAAAAGATATACTCCAATACATGCATACACATGGATATATGTTAATCTGTCCTATATCTACATTTTAAACTTGGTTTGCAAGCTAAATAAAGACCTCATTTTAACTCCAATTTCTAATTAGGCTATGAACTTATTTTATTCTCTAATTTCACAGAATAATAAGCAATTATGGTACTTGATAAAGCCATGTAGTAAAGGACTTCATAAGTCAAATAGAGACTGAAATTTAATGTAATTTTTTTCACTATAATCTTGAGAATGTGTTCTAAACTAAGGAAGTTAGGAATTAGCACTAAGCAATGACATAAATTTCATTCCACAGTTCAAAATACATACCTCTTCTAAAATTTGACAGTCATCTTCCAGTGGTCTATTTAAGTCACTGTGAGAATAAGTAGAAAATTCTGCAACCATCATTTTATCTATCAGTTTTTCTAGTTCACAAAGCTGTGATCCCAAATGCCTACAAAGGGAGAAGAAATGTTATATACAGTCATTAAAAATCCAGATTCACTCTACAATTAAGGAAACTAGTAGGCAAAACTTCTCCGACAGTACTTACACAATAATGTGATGTTTTAGTAAAACAGAGTCCTTTAACTTAACAAAAATAACTGCAATAGTTTCACGTCACCTCCCAAATTCTATTTTTCTCTTTAACATACAGATAAATGTGTTATAGGATACATGGCTCTAGAAATTTCATGACTTTTTTTTGTTTACTTTTACAGATAAAATATTCAGATATTCTAAGTCCTTCCCTTTTTTAAAAAATTGATTTGAGAGAGAGAGAGAGAAAGGAATCAAGTCCTTGCTTCATTAACCATTTACTAAATATCAATGTCAGTAGCTCCCAAGCCATTCATTTATTCAACAAATACAAGTACCGACTATGTGCCAGATCCTGCTCTGGGTGCTTATATCTGAAGGACTAACCAGAGGGACGGATTGATGCACTTCAATCTCTGTCATCATCAGTTTGAGTTACTTGCAATATCCCTCAGAGGTCAGTAAACTGAAAGTCATTAGAACACAAGACTAAAAATGCAGAAATACTGAACTACAATCTATACATGAAACTTTTTATCATAAAATGTTTCTTTTTAATGTATCTCTAATATTTGCAGATGCTAGCTAGGATTAAAGTGAGAAGAACTCTAATCTGGACAGAGTTGTGGGGATGGTTAAGGCAAGTATCACTATTTGGAACCTGTAGAAAAAGCATGCACTGTCCAAATGACAAGAATGGTCCCATGTAGTCCCTGTTCTGCAGAGCACTAAGGATGAGTGCTTTCACATACAAAGGAATATTTGCTACATAGTCTAATAGCTTTATTTATTTACTTACTTAATTTTAAAGAGAGGGGATGAGAGGGAGAGAAACAATGATTGGTGGCCTCCTGCATGTGCCCCAGTGAGGGACCAAACCAACAACCCAGGAATGTGCCCTGACCAGGAATCAAATCCATGACCTTTTGTCTTGTGGGACAACGCCCAACCAGCGGAGCCACACCAGGCAGGGTTAATAGCTTTATAAAAACAATGGGTTGAAGAAACCGAGGTAATCTAGTTGGTCCAAAGCATTCCAAAAATTAAGTGATATAGACCATTGGGAAATCTGTTTATACCCAGGATAAAAAAAAAATTTTAAGTTCTATCTTTGGGGGAAATTTTTAAACATTCATATTTAAATTTTTTTAAATTTAAATTCCTATTTAACTGTTTTAAATTTAAGGTTAAATTTGAACATCTATAATTAAGTTAAATAATAAACATTTATATGCACACACATACATACACACTACATTTACTTAAAATAACATATAAATTTGTATTTTGAAATATGAAAATTATATTTCTTACAGCTAATTAGAAGGCTAGCATGGTTCTCATAAATGGTACCAACATCTCATAATTATCAGAACACATCTACCAGTACAAACTAAAACACTGTCATAAGGGGAATTTGGCAGAGTCTAACAAAATTAGTCTTTAACCTAGGAATCTCACTGCTTGGAATTTGTCTCAGAGATACACTGGTAAAAATACAAAAGAATGTACATTCATTGCAGCACCATTAACTGCAAAGGAATATAAACAACCCAAATGTTAACCAATAGGGGCTAGCTGAATGTATAGTAACAGACACTACACGCTTTTAAAAGAACCGAAGAATACCGGATAATATACTGTATACTGCTACAGAGCACTTTCTCAACCTCTTTTCACTCACTGCCACCCTAATCAACAACCCCCCCCATGAAATTTTAGTATCACAGATATACTATATATCTGTTTACATACTGTAGTCCTTTGGAGGGCCACAAACCATTGTAGTATCCAAGATTTTTTTCACCCTTCAAAAACCAGTTTTGCTCCTATGGGGTGATATCCTTGACCTCCACTGAGAATGTATACTATAGAGTCACCTCCAGGGTATACAGTAAGGTAAAAACAGCAAGGTAAAAAAAATGTACAGTATGCTAATGCTTATCTTAGATGAGGAACAGATGGAGACATGGATGGATGGATGGATGGAGGGAATGAATAGATGGAAAAATATTAACTACAACTTTTTAAAATGGTGACCTACAGAGGTAAGTAGGGAGGAAGGGGACCAGGACAGAGCTAAATTTCTGTGAATATCCTTTGTTTCACAGATTTGACTTTGGAACCATGAAACTATTTTTTAAAATATTTTTTTTAATATTTTTTTTAATTTATTTATTTTAGAGAGAGGAAGGAAGGGAGACAGAGAAGGAGAGAAACAGCAATGTATGGTTGCCTCTCACATGGCCCTCACTGGGGACCCGGCCCGCAACCCAGGCATGTGCCCTGATGGGGAATCGAACTGGGACCCTCTGGTTCCCAGCCCGCGCTCAATCCACTGAGCTACACCAGCCAGGGCGGAACCATGAAACTATTTAACATAGTTATAAAACAACATTACATCTTGAAAGATCAATCCTTATATATCAAAAGCAAATGAAACAAATGAACTTAACTGTACATCAAGTTAGTGGTAAATCTACTCAAAGAGGAATTATTTCAATGGACATTAAAATATAGTAATGTATCAATTCATTCAACAAAGGATATATCCTTAAGGAAAAGAAATCCTACATTTGTAGCAATCATATTGTTAATTGAGAGCATTCTATTAATATTGGGAGATAAAACGAATAAGTAATTACATTGACATCATTAGGAACCATAGTTTTCAGCCTATTCAAAACAATATATAGGTAAGACCGAATTCTATAATCCCGAATTTAAGTTGAAACTATCAAAGTCAGATTTCTTTTCTTTATAAAGGGAAAATTATTTTCTAGCTGTGTCTACTACAAATTACCTTTGGTTCCCAGACTGTAATTTTTAAATACAATTTCCTATTAAAAGAAACTAGAGCTCCTTAGAGAAGTGGGACATTGCAAGTTTGGGACAGAAAATATATGAATACCTTGTCATAACACAAAGTAAAAAAACAATCAATGATTACTCATGGAATCATGTCAAAAGGACTCAAGTATGTATTGGAGAAGGTTATTCTAAAAGACAGAAAAATTTGAACACTGATAAAAACAAAAACAGTAATTTAAACACTTCAATTATATATAAATTCATGTTTATAAAAGTATTTTTAAAACCTCATCAGTCACCTTTAGAAGATGCTAGATTTTCAAATCATTTTTTAAAAAAGTTCTAAATAAGTAAAAAGATTCTAGAATTTATCCTGCCTACACTTGTAAAATACTTCAGAGTTACCAAAGAATTATTACGTAGAAATATAGCTTTAAGGAAATGTTCCAGTTAGTAAATGAATAATGAAGTACAGAATCAGAGTCTCATCATTTGCAACCCTAAATGAGATGATAAATCTAGGCAATGATCATTAAACGTCTGTTAATAGCACAAAAAAGAGAGACAACCAGATATATGCTTCTTGACTGAAATACACACCACTACCTATTAGGTGCTCTTGACGAAAAGTAAAACTTAAATCTGATCAAGCCTTTAAATGTAACTATCAGTTCACAGAAAATATGGGCAAAAGAAAAACATGATAAACATGCAGATGTGGCAATATCCAGACTGTGAGAAGGCTCTACAAGACAAATAATTTGATTTCTTCAATAAATATTTTGAAAGGGAGAATACACAAGAATGGAGAACTATATATCAAGACACTTGAAATATATCAATCAACTGCAATGTATACGTATTATTTGGATCCTGATTTCAACAAACAGTATAAAAAAGAATTTTGAGACAAACAGGAAAATCTGAAAACTCACTAGCTATGTAAAAATATAAATATTAGAGTTATGTTTTTAAAGATATTTTTCTTTCAAGATACATAATGAAATATTTATGAATAAAATGAAATATTTTGAGTTTGTTCCCAATCCAGGAGTGAGGGGAGGGGCACAAAGAAAACAAAGTTGGCCATCAGTTTGTTAACTCCCAGGTGACATACAATGTATCCAGCTTCATACAACTCTCTATATAATTTCCTCTATTTCTGAATATTTTGAGTTTTCAATAAGTTTTTTTTTAAGTAGTAACAGGATAGGACATAAATCTACCCATAATTTTACCATTGCTTGGTTCTCAATTTTTATGAAAATTCCTTTTTAAAGGCACACTAGAGGTACACTCAGGTATGTGTTACCTTCAGGTATGAATGAATAGTCTTCTACAAATCCCAGCATAGAATTATGGTAAGAAGTCAATATGATTGTATCTACCAATGTTTGGGCATCAAAATAGTAAAACTCTGTAATTTCAGCATAATAACTTATATGAGAGGTTCTATTTGATCCCAATATTATCTTAAATAACTGAGAACCTTTATTCTCATGTATTCTTTAACTACTTTTAAATTCTAATAAATATAATTAAAAAAACAGAGATGAATTTCAATACTAACATCAAATAGTTCTTCATTATCATATGTATGTAATATAGACACAAAGATATGTCCAAACAAATCTTTAAACAAAACTTCCAAGATTAAAATGTTCTACTAAATTCACCTATTCATCCTTGCTCTGTTTTTCTATTCTTGACTACTTTGACAACAGATATAATAATGACCCACACATTAGTAACCTTATCGAAAATATTTAATGAAGCTGTTAACAGCTCACTTTAAAAGTATGTATCCTAATAATCACATACAGTAACTTAGGATGGTAAAAGAAATCTACTGAAACAATAAATAACTAAAATAACACTTTCTGAAAAAAGTACTCACTACCTTACATGCTAAAAAAAATTGGAAAATTCCAATACTTCCTACTTTGACATGCCTTAATTTGTACATTAATTCAGATCTTCTACTAAACTATATGTTCACTACAATGACCTCTGTGATACTTTTATCAGAGAAACATATCAATAAACTCTAGAGTAATATTAGTTTTATCAAATAGCATAAAGTCTGGTTTTTGGCTTCACCCTAGAGCATACAATTTGAATACTTTCTTGCTACAATGTTTTAACGACCTAAATTATAGATTATATCAGGATCAAAGACTTTTTTATGTACCTTTAATACTTCTAATAATAAAAATCCCTTAAATGGAATCCCAAGGTGACCTTAGATAATGAAAGCACAATAAACTGGTACATACAATTAACTGAATGTTTTCCACCTTTTCTTTTAAAAAAAAAAAAAGTTTATGACTAGGAAAAAAGCTAGTGTCATTAATTTTTACCCTAAAATCAATTACCACGGTAGGTCCTGGCTCTGCAAACTTAACTTGTAACTTAATTGCCCAGAGTTTTATCTCTATCACACTATAAAATTAGCACTGATATTCCAAGTGATCTATTAGAGGTCCTATAAATCCTCAAATATATTAAAAAGCATATGTAGCTCTTGTGTCGGATGAGACCTACGTTGAATCTTGGCTCTACTGTTTTATAACTTGCTGCATGACTTGGAGCAAGTTATGTAAGCCTTTCTATGCCTCAGTGTCCTTATCCATTATATTGGGGTAAGATTACTGATCTCACAGAGGTTTTTAGGTGGGGGAAAGTGGGAGGTGGAATCAAATAATACATGCAATATAAACTTAGCACAGTACCTGGTACAAAGTACCAAAGAATTTTAAAAATGTTCTTAGGTTTTATAGTGGTGGTAGTAACAGAGTAATTGTGGTATTAAATAGCAAGGAAAAAAGTTAACAATGGTGAAAACAGAGTTTCTACATAAATCTTTACAATAAGAGCAAATAACAACACTGCAGCCTCAAATTTCAAGGTAACTGAAGTTTTTTATGTCAAAACCTGAAGATATCAAAGTTCAAATACATTTCCAAGCTTATAATGACTTTTCTGTATTACATCTGCTTAACAAACAATTCAATGTCATTTACCGCATCAACGATTTTAGTTAAAAGTAATATAGATCACAAATGATATATTTTGTTATACTGATTACCAGAAATTTTTTACTGCTAATAGCAAACTTTTGTTTCATGAGTAGTGGTTAAAAATATTTATGTTCTAATAATTCAAAGTGCCCAATTTTCAACAATTGAGGCAGTAAAATCATTTAAATTTTTTTAAATTACAAAAATCAACAAATGTACAAAAGATCCATTTTAATAATTATGAATTACTCAAAGAGCCAAAATTTTCCACTGTGTAAATTACTATCCACATTCTGAAGAGGGAATCAAACTGGGATTTTTACACTGACAACAAACACATTGTACCCCTAACACATTAGTAGAGCCCTCTTTGAATAGAGACAGGAAGACGTTTTAGTTGAAATTTTTGTCTTGAATAAAATTATGTGAGAAGATGTTACCACTTTAATTCCAAATCCTGAAAAAGTAGAGTACCCGATGATAAATTTAAAACCAGGCTTCTCAATTCCAGTGCATTTGAGAGTCTCCTAAAGAGCTTTAAAAAAAGACAGCTGTGAAGGCCTCACCTTCTAGAAAGTCTAACTTAATTGGTTTGGATGGGGTGTGGGGTGCTTTTTATTGTATAAAGCTCCTCTGAGAATTTTAATATGCAGCCAGGGTTAAGAACTACAGTCATACATAAACTATACATAGTTAACTAGGGACAGCGATTATGAAAAGTGAAAGAAAGGAAAAAAGAATACGACAATGATACCAAGAGTCAACATACATTAGGTAATACTCTGGATCATTCTGATTCCATAAATATATAGTAAGATGTGTATGACATAGCTCTTGCCCAAGACATTTAGGGCCCATTAGAAAATTTTTTTTTAAAAAATCACAAATAACAAAATATGGAAGAATGTTATTAAATTTCATTAGCATACAAGCAAAACGTCCTGGAGGTTCAGAAGTTACAAAAATTTATACAGAAAATATCAAAGTAAAAAATATAGAAAGAATGAGAAAAATGCATAAGTATTTTTACTATCACTGACTAGAAAACATATGATATTTCCAGAAAAATTGTACACAAATAAAACATTCAAATTCTTTTTAAATAAATAAGAGATTTGAGATTGTAGTAATTTGACTATTAGAAGATTTCAATGTCAAAGTTCCCTTTAAAACTGTTAGGAAAAAAACACAGCTGAAAGCAAACCTGGACTAAGATCTATCAAATGGAAAGACAATTAACAAATGAATCCAACAGAATCCTTGGTTCTACGGAAAGCTTCCTTCTTTTGGCCCTGGTTGGGTAGCTCAGTTTGTTAAAGAATCATCCTAATACACCAAGGTTGCTGATTCAATCTTCAGTCAGGGCACATACTAGAAACAACCAATGAATGCATAAGTTAGTGGAACAACAAGTTGATGTCTTTGTGTGTGTGTCTCTCTCTCTTTCTAATAAACAAATATTTTTAAAACATTTCTTATTTTAAATAGAACCCTGTGCTTTTCTAAGGCATGCCCCACAAAAATTATTAAAATCTGTTCTCTATTATGAAAAAACAGAAGGAACGTGTGTGAAACTCAAGTGTAATATCTCTTATCTTCTAGTGCGAAAGAATAATCGTGTTAAGAAACTAAGAACACACCTTACACCACTAATGCATATTAAACAAGAGACCTAAAGTACTTATTATCCTAAGTGATCAAATATAGAACCTAAACTATTCCTAAGCTTCCAAATAAAGTTAAATGGTCCTAAAAATATCCATGAATCTATAAAAGAAAGTTAAAAATGTTGACATTTAACAGTTTTATAGCAAAAGGAATGATAAAGTCCAGAAAGTAAATCATCAGATAGGATTTAAACAAAACAGTATTTAAACAAAACTGTGTTATGTCAGCCTTAAACTACTTCAACTAGGAGACAGTATTCTTCACTAGAAAAACATTTTCTTTTACAATACTTCTACATTTGAAAATTATGTGCATATAATTATGTGCATTTATCAGAAGTTAGAAACTCAACACAGTTCTGATACCAAACTTTTATACACTGATAACCATACTGGAACTGACATTTGATTGACAGCTTTACAGAAATGTTTTACATGAAGAATAAATACTCTTTACATATGTGTAGGTTCTAATAAAAATAACAGTAGAAATATATTTGAGCAAAATGTAGACCATCAGAATATTTGAAAATTCTTTTAAAAATCATTTACAGCAGGTCCCTGAATAACGTTCACTCAACATCCTTTCATTATAATATTAAGGAAGAAAAAAAAAAAGATTCCCAGCAGGAGCCAATGTCTGAGTAATTTTTGCAGGTCCTCTCCAAGTCTGTGTGTGTTTTCTCTGGGTACTCCAATTTCCTTCCACATCCCAAAGATGTGCATGTGAAGTGACATGGCATAGCTAAACTGTCCCAGCCTGAGTGAGTGTGGGAGTGGGTGTTAATGTGACTCAGGTGCAAGAATGTCTTGTTCAGTTGGTTCCCACCTTGCCCTGAATTGCTAGGAGAGGTTCTAGCCACCTGAAATGCCCTCAACTGGAATAAGCAGGTTGGAAAATAATTATCTTAATTGTTTGTATTAATCTTCTTAAATGTATTCATAGCTCACATTTATTTCAAGTGTTTTGGGGTCTAAGTTTGGTGATGCTTCTGTGACCAGAAATATGCCATAGAAATTAACTCTAGTTTATATCAATCAGCCTGTGGTAAAACTGGTTTTGTTATACATCATCTTGCTGAAAGTCACAATTTCCAAGAACCCATCAATGACATTAAGTGAATGCTTACAGTACACCTTTTTATGAAGAACATTTTTTATTTAAGGTACAAACAAAAAGAAGTAAGGTTGAAAATACAGGTATACTCTTCCCTGACTCAAAATAAATAGAAGATTATAAAATTTTCATTCTGTCTTCTAATAAGACATACTGGGAATAAATATCAACCCAGTTTTTAAATATTTTTTAGATAGCTTTGGATAACTATACTTTTTATCAATATTATTGGGCATAAATTTGAGTTAGAGAAAATAAAATTTTAAAAATTGCACAACCTTTAGGGTAAAAATTAGAACAATTTTAGAATTTGTGTTTAGCAGGCAAGCTTTTGATCTTTGATTCTATTCTCAGCACTGTCCTATTCAGAGGATAAAGCACTTTACTCTGTAGAACTGGATCCCCAATATCCATTAACATTCATGATCTTATATAGTAGTGATACTTGAAAAACACAGCTCCTATATCATTACAGAAGTCCATTTTTCTAATGACAAAAGTTAATATTATTTATTTTACAAATATATTTCATATGCATTCGCAAGAGAAATATTTAAACTATCAGAGGTAAAAAGGAAACTAAAAATCATTTAGTCATCCTGGGTTCCATGTTAGAAAATCTAAAGTAGGTTTCAAAGTACTATGAACCAACCAAAATTGCTTGTAAAATTTTATGTACAGGGTTATTTTTATGAAAAGAAGGTCCAAGCACAGCTTTCAATAGATTCTCAAAGAGGTTTGTGACTCAAACTTTTTGTATAAACAGCCAAGCCTGATTAGTTTCCTCCACTAAGGTTAGAGCTCCATAGCAATCTGCACCTTCATCATCTTACTGGATTACATACACTGTATCATAACTACCCAGCAATTTGTCTCCCCTCTCCTGCCAAATAAATTATAGAAACAATGAGAGCAGAGAACATCTCTGCTTTGTTCATGGCTATATTTCTAGTATTGTCTTGTGTCTGACAAGTAATAGGTGATCAAAAACCATTTTCTCAATGAATGAATCAATCATTTCTGTAATTAAAGTTGGGATAAGTATTTAAAAATGCTTCCTAAATAAAATGTTCCAATTGCATATCCATATGTAACAGTCAACAATAATTTATAATTCAATTAAAATAAGCTTATTTTGAAGCAAAGTTTTCCAGAATATATTAAATATCTTTTAAGTTACAGAGCATATATCTTCTATAAAACTTTTTTTTTTTAAGAGAGCGGGGAAGGGAGAGAGAAAGAGAGGGAGAGAAATATCAATGTGTGGTTGCCTCTCACGTGGCCCTGGCATGTGCCCCGCAACCTAGGCATGTGCCCTGACTGGGAATCGAACCGGCAACCCTTTGGTTCGCAGCCCGCACTCAATCCACTGAGCTACACCAGCCAGGGCAAAAACTTCTTTATAGTTACTCAGCAGTGTAAGATTTGGATGAGTTTCCCAGCAAATAGAAATGTTTTTACAAGGACACTGCAAGCCTACTAACTGAATGAAATTTTGATGGTTTGCAACTGGTCTATCTACAAATTAAACATTTTGTCATAATCTTACATAAAATAACTAAAACCCTAAACTTAAAGGTATTTTCAAAATAAGAACTCAGGGGAAGTTGAGTCTTTTCCATCACCATGTGGATTTTTTTTGTAATGTGATAAACAGACTGAAAATCAGAAATAAAATTTAATAATTATTAAATTTAAAACCTATTCAAGAGCTTTTAAAATGAACTTAATTTTAGATATACTGGTATTCCTTCCTCTACCTTGATCTACTATCTTGACAAAAAAAATTTCAACATTTTCAAAGTTGTGATTTCACTGATTTCAACTACTAGAAAATTTAATTTTGCTTCTCCATCCAAATGTCCCTGTAAATATTGGTCCTTATGGGTTTTGTTCAACTAAGACTAAAATATCAGAATGATAACATTACTAAACAGATCAATCGGGAAGAAAAATAACCATGTAACTTTAAATATAGTCACATTTCTTCAGCTAACATTACACACTAAACTTGATCCTTTAAAAAATTTCTAACATTATTTCTAATGGTTTACTTAATTGACATACCGGAAGCTGTGAATGCCCTGAAGTTCCTGCTGTAGAACCTCTTGTGTTGTTGCTATTAAGTCCAATGCTCCAACAAATTCAGAAGTAGATAACAACACCTGTACTGTAGGTTGAGTCTGGTGTACAGTGGCCATTAACTTCAGTTTATTGTATACTTTAACACAATTATTTCTGGTAAGTGCCAGTCTTAAAATATGTAGTGATCCTTCACACATTACTTTATCAATCTGTGCAATTTTATCTCGAAGCATTTTTACAGCCTGGGAAGTTTTCTTGAGGTAGTCCTGCAATTCGTGTTGAGAGGTCATTGCATGAAAAAATGCTTCTGAACGTAGAGAAATCTGGTGAGCAATGTTTACTTCCACAATATCCAGATAATGGCTCAGCTTAAGAGGGAAGGAAAAAAATCATGGAGCGTTATAAGTATACCTTCCTTGACTATTCAAATACTTTCTGAAAATGATACAAGATTTCTATATGTGTTTTAAATCCCATTATCTGAACTGTGTGATTATGGGATCCTTGATATTGGACATAACAAAATGGAAGGGAGGTGAAAGGTATAGCCCAAAGATTAATAAATGTTAGACAACAGAGTAGAAGGTGATTTACCTTCTTCTGCTACCCCTGCCATTACTCCCCTTCAAACACCAACCACTGTCTAGAAAGTAAGAGTACCCCACAGTTATCTGAGGTTTTAATCTAGTCACAAATTCTAAAATCTGAGAGGGAATGATCTCTTTACCCCTAGAGACCACTGCCGTCACCAACACCACACATAACTGATCTGACTAAAAGATGATTATAGCTATTATTCATTGACCTCCTCCTTCTATGGACCAGGCACTGATATTTTATATACATCATTTTGTAATTTGAACAATCTTGAAATATGGGTAATTATTATTATTCTCATTTTACAGATAAGGAAACTGAGGCTCAAAGACAGTAAATCACTTGAATAAAGTCTTGTGATAAGTGGCAAAACTAAAATTTGAAGCCAGGTGTGTCTGACTCAAAAGCTGAAGTTGTTTCCACTATACCATGCTGCCTCAAAATATTAAAGAATCCACAAAAGACAGATTGGTGGCCTGGTCACAAATTATAAAAAGTACTAAAATTAATTTGGATCTTTTTAAGGCTGTTTATTTTACATTTCAAAAATTATTCTTTTATTAATGTGTAAAACACAGTTAATTTCCAATGAATTTTGTTCTAAAAAGGTTGGCAAATGCCTTCAACAATTAGTTCATATATATTTTTGTAACACTACCAAGATTAATTCCTAGAGTAACATATATTAAAAATGTTTTTTAAATTTCAAATATGGACTTCTGAAACTTGAGTTGTCTTTTCTTCCTAACTGCATGTGCCTTTCCATATCTTTCCCACTTATTTACTTATAGATTCTTCAACCAATAGCTCAAAATTGAGGCATTATTTCTGAACATCTCAGGAGAATTCACAGCCTTAAAGGGTTAATGGGCTTTCAACATTTAGGACTCATAAGACTGGAAAAGATGATTTGGTCACCTAGCCTGTTTCCTTAAAATCATGATGGGCATAATATCTTCAGTAAGGCTCCTTCAATAATCTATTATAATATAAAATAGATCACAAACAAGAAATTTTCCTACAGTTTAAATCTCTTGGCATCTATACCCTTCTGCTGTTCTTTTCACCTTCAATACAGCTGTTCATTTATTTAACCTGAAAAACAATATGGGGACAAAAGTACTAGGGTACATCACAAGCTAAAACGGACTTAATTTTCTGAACAGTAACTTGGGAATGGGGAACTCCTTTAGGACAGTGCTATTCAGAACGCAGTTTACATGCTGCTGCCAGTCTGTGTGAACTGTTTAGCAGGTCCATGATAAAATGCAGAACTTTGCTGGAAAGTAAATGAACTACATCACTAAGACCAGTGCACTCTTTTTCGCAAAAAGACTTTCTTAAAAGAAAGCAATGTTACGATTTACATTCTAGTGCAAACTCCTTATCTCGTCACAGGCCAGCACTCTCGGTAGCACTACAAGGGCATACAAATTTCTCTGATCCTGGTTGTTACATCTCCTTTCTTTAAAGCCAGCAAAATAAAACAGCTGATGTCAATCATAAAATGAGTTTGAAACTGCTCTCTTAGAATCTGTCTTCTATTACATTTCTAAGAACAGAGCAGAATGAAAAGGAGCCAGAATGTAAATATAACAAACCTGATTCTGCAACTTACCAAAAACAAACAAACAAAAAAAAAACCCTGTATTATTTTAGTCACTTTAAACATTTAGCAAGAGAAAATTTTCATTTGAATTTTAAAGATTTTAGCAACTTTCCAATATTCCATTGATCTATTCTTTTCAAAGGCATATTTTCATAAATCATTTATTAAAATTCTATAAAGGAAACAATTTTTAAAGTATTCCTAAAAGCATCTATACAGATCAATTCGATTTTTATTGGCTTTTGTTGTTTTTCTTTTTTGAGGTATTATTCTACCAGGATACCTACTTGGAATGTGAAAAAGTGGTCTGGGAGTAAGCCTATGTCCATAAACCCATCTTTTTCATCAGATTTATTAATGTGTTCTCAAGGAAAATCTTTTTAAGTGAAAATGTTGCCAAAGGAAAAAAGTGAATTCATTTTCATTTTTAAATCACTTTTATTTTTCAATTATAGTTGACATAGATTATTCTATTAGTTTCAGGTGTACACCCCAGTGATTCGACTACATAACTTATAAGTGATCATCCTGATATTTGTAAGAAAAGGAATACTCAGGATTCTTATCCTACATTTCTTCTCCTATTCTCCCCCAAACTAGTCCTTTCTTCAGTTACTGAGGAGGACTGGATCTAATTTACTGAATTGTCTTCCTGAGACAAGCTTTCATATTGCCAAGAGATGTCAGTAGACTACAACAAAATGCCAAAATGCTTTTCCAGTTTAAAAACCACAGCCAGTTTTAGAGAAGCTCTAAACTGAGTGCGGAGGTGGGGTGGGGGGAACCAGAGACCAAAAGTCTTTACTTCCTATTGAAATTTTAAGATTCTTGATGTGTGAGTTAAGATATTCTTAAAGTTCTACATATCAAATGACATTCAAGATGTTGACTTCTAAAATATAGAACACTGTGAGAAATTTTAAAGCTGCTAACTAATAAAATGCAAAAGACTTGGCTTTGCAAAGCTAAAAATACAATAGGAATATTGGTAAAATCTGCTTTAAAATGGGGATAAACAGTGCCTCAGGATAAATTGATTTCTATGTTTTAAATCATACAGAATACAAAATTGGCCAATACATTGTTTGGGATTAATGTAAAGCAATCATAATTACATGTAATTAGATAACTCTACTATATATTTCAACTGAAATTCTATCAACTGTTGTTTCAGATGAATCAGTACTCAAATAATAAGCTTTTCCTTTTTACCAGCACAACTTGTATTCCATTGAAACAAAACACTATTACTTTATCAGTAAGATTTGAAGGCTTGTAACATCAGTAAAAACAAAATGAAACTTAAAAAGTAGTGTTTACCAAATAACTAAATCCAAATCCACACCAACTAGCACCACTTAACTACAAAAAATTTTTCTACATGGAAAAAGTAAAAAAGAAAATACCTTTTCTTGTAGCAACTTTGAGGAAGCTGCATCACGATTCCCTTTTCCACCAGCAGTATTAAAATGAGACCATGGTAAAACTGAATTAAAAGTTAAAGAATCGTCCAAGGCAAAATCTGGTTTCATAAAAATCTATAAAAAAAATGCATTTCCCTGCATTAGAAAAACATTTTCTTTACATCTACTATCCCTTCTAATACCATAACACCATTAAACAATAATTTGGATCTCAATATAAATAGCAAAAGCAAGTGATAACAAGGTTGAGTTATTTACAAAAAAATCTTCAGAAAAATGTAGAAGCAAAGTCTCATCAAGCTACACATGCTTATGAAAGATAGAAAAATGTTTTTTGCCTTTACCAATGGAGATGATCATTCCATTACAACTTGATCAAATGCACTAAAGGAGTCCCACTGGGCATATACCAAAGGGAGATATCACACTTTCTTAAAATTTCCATATTATTTCCCACAAATAGTGGGGGCTTTTTTTTAATGCCAGATACCCGTTTCTCTATACTTACATTCCCCTGCTCAAAATTCTTTGAAAATTGGTTTTTTAGGTTAGACATACACTAAATTTTAAAACCAAAACAAATTCAATTTTATGAAAAGCCTACTTTTTGTCTTGTATATATCACATCCAACTGGGTAGTAAGCCCTAATCATTATATTTCCTAAATATTGCTTGAATTTCCTCTCTCGTCTACCTTCGCAGCATTTCATCAGAGCATCTCTTCATTATCTCTGGATTACAGTAAATGGACACTTAATGATGTCCTTTCCCAATCTACCCACTATATTGCTGTCAGAGAGCCCTTTAAAATGTAAGTATAACTGAATTAACTTCTGTTTAATTATTTGTGTCCACCTTTCTTCCAGTTTTGTGAGCATCCTGATTACCAGTGTTTTAAACTGGGCATCTGTTAATTTGGCTATCTCTTCGTCCGTTAGTTGTAATGTGTTCTGATCTTTCATTTTGGCCATTTTCATTCTTTTTTATCTCGGCGCACCTGTTGGAGTCTTAGGTGTTTGTTGGTGCCTGGCAACCTGGATCGCTTTTTTGTGACGTTTCCTCTGGGGGCGGGGCCTGGGAGGAAGCAATGGCGTCTGCCATTCACCGCTGCTCCCTATCACCCTCTGCTCCCCAGTTCCCCACTGCCTTTTCCACCAGTCTCGGCCCTGCTGGTTCCCACTGGCCTCTCCGGTTACGCCGCCGGCCTGCGGGGTTCACCCGTTGCTCGGGTCGTGTTTTGTTTAGGCGCTCACAGGGTGAGTTCCTCCGGGCAAACTGCCTCTCACTCCGCTCCTCTGCTCGGTTCTGCCCCGCTTACTGGCCTGGATGTATGTCCTCCCCAACTTCCTGGGTGTCGGACTTCCCTTCAGTTTGATTCTGTCCATTCTGGTTGTTTATTTTTCACTATTGAGTTGTTTAAACTCTCTGGTTGTGAGCGGCGGCGCAGTGCGTCCACCTATGCTGCCATCTTGGCAGAAGTCCCTTAATTAACTTCTGTTTAAATCTCTCAATGGATTCCCATGACCCACAGACCAAACTCATAAGGCATTGAGAACCCTTCATTTTTTTGGACCCACTTACCTCTTTTTATCATGAGATTCCCATTCTTTACAAGTTAAATTTGAGCAGTACTCAATTATCTTCCATACCCTCTTATGCTTAAGTATCTTTATAAATATTTCTGGCCTAGAATGCCCTTGCTTATCTTCCGATTCAACCCAAAGGGGCAAACATGTCCCTGTGTTTCACACAAAGATTAATCACCTCATCTCTGAACACAAGTATACCATGTACACTTATCTATCTCATACTTAACAAAAATTATTTACTGAATATGTATATCTCCCCCTGGAATATGTTCCTGTATGATTGGATTTACAGCTTATTATTCTTTGTATCCCCATAAGTACCTTAGGTACTTGCTCCAGATCTGTCCTGGATTTATCTATGAAAAAAAGGAAAAGGGAAAATATGATTTTTTAAACTTACTTTCATTTTACTTCCATAAAATATACTTTGACAAGATTTAATACTGTACTAGGTCACAACCAAATTGCCACTTAAGTTTCTTTGTTCAACATGAATCTATCAAGCACCTCCTATATCCCTAGTAGTATGCAAAGCACTGTAAGGCATATGTTCAAATAATTTTAATCAATTATATAGTAGCAATAAAACAACTAAATACATTTTAAGTGAGGATGGTTAGTCTACAATAAGTTAGTCTACAGTGATTAGCTACACAGAAAGCCTGATGCTATCTTATTTGTTGGTGAGATTAAGTTTGGCATGCTATATAGTTTTTAAAAATGAATTAAATTATAAAATAGAAATACTGTTCTTTTTAACTGTTCAAAACATCCATCATTCCTTCTAGAATTTCTTTTGATCAAAGATTTTTTTAATATTTTTAAATATATTAATTTTCTTATACTTTTTAGTCTGTACCATGTACAAACTTATCTACAATTGACCCTACTTTATCTTCATCTCACCATTAAGATCTCAGACAAGATACCCTCCTTCCCAAAAGTAGTCTGTCCCCTCCAGCCTCTTCCGTGAGCTTGCATAATAAATTACCCTGCCTCTCCATATTTTCAACCTCTTCCTCCTTCTGAGATCATTTTCCTCTCTGCACATAAACATGTTCCACTCCTATTAAAAAAAGAAAGAGAAAGAAGGGAAGGGAGAAGGGAGGAAAGGAGGGAGAGAGAGGGAGGGAAAGGGAAGGAAAGGAAACAAGGAAAGAAACAGGGAAGGGAGGAAGGGAAGGAAGAGAGGGAAAGAAGGAAGGATGGATCTAGGACCCAGACTAAATTGAGGCAAGGGAAGACTCAGGTGTAAAATTAAAGAAAACATTCACTTTCAGGGTTATGCAAATGCCTCTCTTGTTTCATCTATTCCGAGCCATGCAAAAACATTCTTCTACTCTGTTCCCTCTGTAGTCAATACCCTGTATCTCAGATTTTCAAGTCACATCCACACTGGTAGTCTCCATTTCTTTCTCTTGAACTCACACCTTAATACATAGTATTGAGATTTCTGTAACCACCACTCCAGTCTAAATTCTCTCCCCCAAGAGCTCCTAAATTGCCAAATCCACAAACATTTCTCAGTGTACAAACTGAAGTATTCTAACTCTGTAGAATAATCATTCTTTTTTTTATTGTTATTCAAGTACATTTGTCTCCATTTCCCCACCACCACCATCCCCCCCCACCCCAGCCATCCCCATTCTCACTTCTTTGAAATTGTCACTACCTTTCATTTCAATAGTGGAACTCTCTCTTAGTTACCTCTCATCTCTCTTACTACTTCTTTATAGTCTCCTTCACAAGTACCTCATTTTCTATCTGCCCCTTAAATGTGGCAGCTCCTTAATGTTCTATTATCAGTTCTTTTCCTCTCACTATTCACATCCTTCTTGGATGATCCCATCCATGCACTTGGATTCAACTACCATGATATTATCTAGCATACTTTCTATGATAATGTCTACTATACCTGCATCTCCAGCCCAAATCTCTTTCCTGAGCTCCAGGTTGCATACCAGATATCTTCCTTGCAAAAGTACTGTATAATTGTACCAGTCTCCATCTCCTCCAAAATTCTTCCTCTTACATTGCCTTCTCACTAAACTGTACCAGCTGCCCAAGCAAGAAACCTGGGAATCATCCTTGAATCAACTTGTTCCATCACCAGCTAAGTGACCACCAAAACCTGTGCTTCGATCTCTCAAAGGCCTAGCTTCCTCTCCATCTTTATTATAACTGTTATTTGGGGTCACATGATTTCTTATTTGTATTAATGCAATAAATAGCCTCCAACTGTTTCCTTGTCTCCAGTTTTATCATCATTCAAAAATTTATTATCCCCAACTGTTTCCACAGTGAAATGTATAACCATAAATCTGATTATGCCTGGTTAAAAGATTTTGAAGCTCTATACTGCTTTAAGAAAATAAATATGCCTTAGCATTGCATACAAGGCTCCTGATCTGACTCCCACCTATTTCTTCAGCTTCTTTTTTGCTCCCATTAGAGCCAACATACTGAACTCTTGCAGTCCCTTGAACTTGCTTATTTATCTCCTGACTCTATAGCTTTGTACAAACTATTCCCTTTTCCTGTAATGCCTTTTCCCACATAAATCTAACTCAATAGCTAGTTTAAAACACAGGCAATCATCATCAACTCTAGGAAATTTTCTAAGGCTAAGTTAAGAGCTCTATACAATTTTACCACACTCCACACTGAACTTACTGCTTGATATACAGTGCTGTGATTTTTGGGTTGTTTTTTCTTAACCTTACTGAGGAGATCATCAACTTCTTGAGGATAGGGAGTATTTCTTATTTATGTATTTTTAAGCAACAAGCACAGTACCAAATATCCAGATATTAAATAAGTATTTGTTGAAGACAACACTACCATCAGACCCAAGATTTTTCTCTAAAAGCTTTTAGAAAAGATTGTAATTGTAAGCTATAAAAGTTTCACTAGAAATAAAAATTATCGGTAGGACAGCCAACAAGTTCCAAAAATAAAAATTCTGTTCATTAATATTTATGCTATGCTACAAATAGCACACATTCATTTATATATTATCTACAAATAGCACATATTCATACCATGAGTATGTAAGAGAGTTCTGTCAAAGGTATCTTTAGGAGGACAAATATTCTTGCATCTCTCGTGAATCTTCTCTCTCTGATGAAAGGACAATTAAAATAAATAATATGATCAATGCTACATGGCAATATATACTGTATATTCAAAGCATCGACATGTTTCACAACAGAATATCAGACATACAAAATTACGTCTATGATTTTTAAGTATGAAATCACCAGCCTCTTGAACTTATATAAATAGTAAGTATGCTTAATAAACTAAATATCACTGAGATGTATGAACACCTATATACTTATACTCACCATCTTACATAATTAGTAAAATCTCCATAAATTTGGAATGAAGTGGGAAAGCAAATGAAAATCCTTACTTATGTAACAAAAATCAAGTAAGAAAATAATTTTTTTTAAAGATTTTATTTATTTATTTTTAGAGAGAGGGGAAGGGAGGGAGACAGAGAGGGAGAGAAACAGCAATGTATGGTTGCCTCTCACATGGTCCTCACCAGGGATCCAGCCCGCAACCCAGGCATGTGCCCCGACTGGGAACTGAACCGGGACCCTCCGGTTCCCAGCCCACTCTCAATCCACTGAGCTACACCAGCCAGGGCAAGAAAATAATTTTTAAAAGAAATTTTGAAAACCAATATAGCTAAGATAGATAGGTACTTATTAGTTGACATTTTGAGTCAAAAAATATTCTGCTCTGATTTCAGATGAAATAAACACTAACAAAACTGTCATTTTTTTCGGAGATATAGATAGAACACATGGGAAAGTATAGTGTGTTAATGAAAAAACACTGGGCTACTAGTATTCCTCTTGATAGTTTGGTTAGAAACTATACAGAACTGTCTGTCAAAGTGGCTGTACCAGTTTGCATCCCTAATCACAATGAATGAGAATTCCTATCAGTCCACATCCTTGTCAGCATTTGGTGTTGTCAGTGTTTTGGATTTTTGCCATTCTAAATATTTTTTAAATTGATTTTAGAGAGAGAGGGAATTAGAGAGGGAGAAACATCAATTTGTTGTTCCACTTTTTTTAATCTTCACCTGAGGATATGTTTACTGATTTTTAGAGAGAGAAGAAGGGGGGAGGAGGAGGGGGAGGGGGAGAGAGAGAGAGAGAGGGAATCATCTATGTGAGAAAAAGCACTGACCAATTGCCTCCTGTACATGCCCTGATCAGGGATCAAACCTGGAACCCAGGCATGTGCCCTAACCAGGAATCAAACCTGCAACCTTTTGGTGTATGGGACAACGCTCCAATCAACTGAGCCACCCAGCCAGGGCTGTTGTTCCACTTATTTATGTATTCATTGGTTGATTCTTGTAGGTACCCTGACCTAGGATTGAACCTGCAACCTTTCCAACCAATAAGCAATACAGCATTGCTTATAGAGACAATGCTATAACCAGCTGAGCTATTCGGCCAGGACCGATTTTTGCCATTCCAATATGTGTGTAGTGGCATATAATGTTTTAATTTGCAATTCACTGATAACATATGATGATGAGCATTTTTTGATGCATTATTTACCATTTTTGCTGAGACGTTTGTTCAGATCTTTTGCCTGTGTGTGTGTTTTAAAATTATATAACATAAAATTTAGCATTTAAAACCATTAGTGATGTTAACCATCTTTTCATGTTCTTATTGGTCATTTGTATATCTCCTCTAAAGAAATACTTATTCAAGTCTTTGGCCCTTTTTTTTAAATTGGGTTGTCTGTTTTCTCATTGAGTTTGAAGAGTATTTTCTATATTTTGGATATATATAAATACAAAAAAAAGGGACCAGTCCCCGACGGGTCTTCCTTCTCTGAATAGTGTCCTTCACATAGTGCAAGTTTTTAATTTTTACGAAGTCAACAGGACAACTTTTTCTTTCATTGATTGTGCTTTTGATGCTGTATTTAAAAAAGCATCACCAAACTCAAGGTCATAAATTTTCTCCTATGTTATCTTCTAGAAGTTTTACAGTTTTGCATTTTATACTTAAGCATATGACCCTTTTGCTCTAATTTCTTTGAAAGGTATAAGGTAGTCTGTGTCTATTTTTTTACATGTGTATGTCTAATTGTCCCAGCACCATTTATTCAAAAATCTCTCCTTCCCCATTTGAACTGCCTTTGCACCTTTGTCAAAAATCAGTTGGCCATTTGTGTAGGTCTATTTCTGAACTGTCTATACTATTTCTCTTATTTATATGGTCTGTTCTTTTACCAATACCACACTGTCTGTATTACTATAGCCTTATAGTAAGTCCTGAAGTCAGGTAGTATCAGTCTTCCAAATTTGTTCTTCTCCTTTAGTCATGTGTTAAGATATTCTCCTTTCCATATGAACTGTGGAATCAGCTTCTTAATATCTAACAAATAAATGGCTGGGAATTTAATTGGGATTGCACTGAATCTATAGAGCAAGTTGGGAAAACAGACTTGTTGACAATATTGAGTCCTCCTATCCATGTATACAGGGAATCTCTCACCATTTATTAAGACCTTCTTTGATTTTGTAAGAATTTTGTTGTTCTTATCATACAGATATTATACCTATTTTGTTAGAATCATACTTAAGTATTTCATTTTCTTTGGTGCTAATGTAGATGGTATTATGTTTTGAATTCAAATTCCAACTGGACATCACTAGTATATGAGAGCAAACTTTTCTAATTGTATCCTTGTATCCTGCAACCTTGCGATATAATTGATAATTAGTTCCAAAAAGTTTCTTTTTTGATTCTCTGGGATTTTCTACATAGACAAACATATCATCTGTGAATAAAGATAGTTTTATTTCTTCCTTCCCAATCTGCCTATTTTTTATTTTCTTTTCTTGTCTCACTGCATTAGTTAGGGTTTCCAGTGTGATGTTGACAAGGAATGGTGTGAAGGGACATCCTTACCTTCTTCCTGAGCTTAAAGGGAAAGTATCTGGTCTCTGACCATTAGCTGTAGAGTTTTTGTAGATGTTCTTTATTCAAGCTAAGGAAGTTCCCCTATGTTCCAGGTTTGCTGAGAGGTTTGGTTTTTTCTTTCTTTAATCATGAATCTGTACTGAATTCTGTCAAATGTTTTCTCTATATTTATTAATAAAAACATAGGACTTTTCTTCTTTATCCTGTCAATTTGCTGGATTATACTAATTGCTAATTGAATATTGAACCAGCCTTGCAAATCTGGATATATCCTACCTGGTGTGGTATATAATTCTTTTTATACATTTTGCATTTGATTTTCTAACACAGCAATTTTCAACTGGTGTGCTGCAGCACACTGATGTGCAGCAAGAATCTTTAAAACATGCAATACTTGACCCAATTATTCAGGGGCAATAACCTCTTTTCCCTTAGATTGTCAAATAAAAAAATGACAACAGCCAACCAACAATAGCCAACCAACAATAGCTATCTGGTGTGTATGAATCAAAATTATACTTAAATTTTCTGTCAGATCAGTAAAAAATATATTTTTTAGTTTGCCACAGAATTCTAGTAATTAGTTTATGTGCACCAAGAGATGAGAAAGGTTGAAAAATCACAGTTCTAATATTTTTTTAAGAATTTTTACATCATTGTTCATGAGAGATCTTTCTTGTAGTTTTCCTACCTGTCTGGTACTTCTAGTCAAGATGGAGACATAGGTAAACACGCCTCACCTCTGAGTACAACTACAGGAAAACATACAGCTACACTACAAAATAAATATCACACAGAACTGCCAGAAAATCAAGCTGTGTGGAAGTCTGACAATCAAGGATTTAAAGAAGCCACATTCATCCAGACAGGTAGGAGGGGTGGAGATGCAGAGATGCATGGAGAAACATGGAGATGGGAATTGGAGGTTCTACACTCACATGCGGTAGATAAAAATCAAGAGGGATACCTCGGGAGTGAGGGATCCCAGCCCCAGTCTAGACCACCCTGGCCAGGGGCCCAGTGCCAGGAAGATAAGTCCCCATAACTTCTGGCTATAAAAACCAGAAAGGGTTGGTGCAGTGGAAGAAACTGTGTCCTCTTAAAGGGCAAACAACAGACTTAGGACTCACGCAGGCTCAGCCCTCCACCCCCAGGATTCAGCGCCAGGGCAAAACAGTTGGAAGGGCACCAGTGGCAGATGGGGAGAAAATGAAGTGCAAGTAGGGAGACAGCTTCTTCCTGGGCAAAATTCCAGACACCAGGCAGCAGCACTGTCCCCTCTCTAAGCCCTCCCCCACACAGAGCAACAGGGCGGTGACATGGTAGTCCCACCCTGGAGATTACAGTAAGGCTACACCCAAGTTAACAGTTGCCTTAAGGCCAGGAGTCAAAGCAGTTCTATCTAATACACAGAAACAAACACAGGGAGGCTGCCAAAATAAGGAGACAAAGAAATATGTTCCAAATGAAAGAACAGAACAAAACTCCAGGAAAAGAATGAAATGAAATGGAGATAAGCAACCTATCAGATGCACAGTTCAAAACACTGTTATCAGGATGCTCCAGGAACTCATTGGGTACTTCAACAACATAAAAATGACCCAGGCAGAAATGAAGGCTGCATTAAATGAAATTAAGAAAAATCTGCATGGAACCAACAGCGTAGAGGATAAACCGAAGAATCAAATCAACAATCTGGAACATAAGGAAGGAAAAAGCATTCAATCAGAAAGGCAGGAAGAAAAAAGAATTAAAAAAAAACAAGGATAGGCTTAGGACCCTCTGGGACATCTTTAAATGTACCAACATCCAAATCATAGGGGTCCTAGAAGGAGAAAAGGAAGAGCAAGAAATTGAAAACTTATTTGAAAAATAAAGAAAATTGCCCTAATCTGCTGAAGGAAATAGACATACAAGTCCAGGAAGCAGAGAGAGTCCCAAACAAGACGGACCCAAAGAGGACCACTCCAAGACACATCATAATTAAAATGCCAAAGGTTAAAGATAAAGAGGGAATCTTAAAAGGAGCAAGAGAAAAAGCAGAGAGTTACTTACAAAGGAGTTGCCATAAGACTGTCAGCTGATTTCTCAAAAGAAACTTTGTAGTCTAGAAAGGACTGGCAAGAAGTATTCAGAGTGATGAAAAGCAAGGACCTACAACCTAGATTATTTTATCCAGCAAAGCTATCATTTAGAACGGAAGGGAATATAAAGTGCTTCCCAGACATGGTAAAACTAAAGGAGTTCATCATCACTAAACCATTATTATATGAAATACTAAAGAGAATTATATAAGAAAAAGATCAAAACTATGAACATTAAAATGGCAATAAATTCACAATTATCAATAACTGAATCCAAATAACTAAGCAAACAAGCAGAACAGGAACAAAATCATAGATATGGATATCATTTGGAGGGTTCTCAGTAGGGAGGGGGGAAAGGAAGAATGAAAGGAAAGATGCAAGGATTAAGAAGTACAAATTGGCAGATACAAAATAGACAGGGGGATGTTAAGAAAAGTATAGGTAATGGAGTAGCCAAAAACTTATCTGCATGATCCATGAACATTAACTAAGGGGCAGAGGGGAATGCTGGAGAGAATGGGGGTCCCAGATGGAGAGGGGCAAAGGAGAAAAAATTGGGACAACTATAATAGCATAATCAATAAAATATATTTAAAAAATCTTTGTCTAATTTTAGTATTAGGTTAATGCTAGTCTCATAGAATAAATTAGAGAGTATCCCCTTTGATTCTATTCTTCTGGAATAGAACACAAAGAATTTCTGTTTTGAGAGTTTATTATTAATCTAATTTCTTTAAGTATAGGCCTGTCCAGATTCTCTATTTTTTCACATGTAAATTATGATAGATTGTATCTTTCAAGGAATTGGTACATTTCATACATATTATCAAATTTGTGGGTACAGAATTGTTAATAACTTTTATTATCCTTTTAATGTTCATGGGATCATTAGTAATTTATATCTTCTGTTTTTCTTTTATTTTTTTGTTAAAGATGTTTCCTGCGTGGCTTGTCTCCTCAGTCATTGTCCACAGAACTCTGAGAAGCTGTAGAAATATGCAGGTGCAGACTCAAGGCCCAGCTTTCTCTCTAACAGTGAAAAGGGGGTGTCCATCATCGGGCAGAGCCCTATGCTCCACTGCCATCACCTGGACAGAGCCCTGTGGAGAGTGACCTCCCAAAAGTATCCATGTTGGATTCTCTCTTTTTTCCTTAAGTTGGTTAAAGGTTTATTAGATTTATTCACATTTTCAAAGAACCAGCTTTTGGGTTTCATTTTGTCTCCTGAGTTCCTGTTTGCAATTTCATTGATTTATGCTCTAATTTTTATTATTTCTTTTCTTCTGCTTACTTTAAATTTAATTTGCTCTTATTTTTCTGGTTTCCTAAGGTAGGAATGCTTGATTATTCATTTTAGATCTTCCTTCTTCCCTAATAAATGCATTCAATGCTGTTAAAATTTCCTTCTAAGCTCTGCTTTCACTTCAACCCACACATTTTGATAAGTTTCTATCAACATTTCCTTAAGTTCACTGATTCTTTCCTCTATATTCCAAGTGTATTAAGAAATCCATCAAAGGCATTATTCGTTAGTGTTTTAATTTTCAGTATTTTCTTTTGATTCTTTCTTAGAGTTTGCATCTCTCTGCTCACATTATCCATTTATTATCACATGTCCACATTTTCCATTAGAACCCTCAGCATATTAACCACAGTTGTTTTAAATTCCCAGTCTGATAATTCCAACATTGCTCCCATATCTGTATTTTATCCCGATACTCGCTGTCTCTTTAAAACATGTGTGTGTGTGTTATCTTTATTATACATTATAATTTTTTTTCTTGAAAGCCACATATGATATGCTGCACAAAAAGAACTGAGGTAAATAGGCCTTTATTGCATGGTCTTATGTTTACCTGGCTAGGAAGTAAGCTGTTTTTACTGTTTGCTGTAGCTACAGGTGTCAGAGGCTATAATTTACTATGGTGTCCTTGTTCTGGTCTTCCTTGCTGTCTTCAGAGACGTCTTAAATAAAGTCTGACACATGCAAGCCTTTCCATTGAATTCTACTATTATCACGCAGGTTCCCTGTTGATGTGGTAATAAGGTATGGCAGAAGGGGAAGCATTCTATAGTCTTTGGATTAGTTCTCAGTCTTTTAGTAAGTCTGTGCCCCTGGACTGTGACCTTCAAATAACTTCTCAGTTGTTGATTTTAAGTTTGTTTAGATGTTTTCTTTTTGTGAGGACTGAAGTAAAAACTTCCAACTTCCTTACATGCTGAACCGGATATATTTTTAGCTTTTTAAGAAATTACCAAACTGCTTTCCAAAAGAATTTTACCATTTGAAATTCCCACCAACAGTATATGAGAATTCCAGTTACTACACCAGGGCTGGCAATAGGGTGAGACAAGCAAAGAGCCATGGGTACAGTATTTAAAGAGGCACCTATGTTCAGATTCTGCTGCCCCTTCACATTTTACACCTTAGGCACTTCACTGGCCTCATCCTAGTACTGGCCTTGTCCTCCACATGTTCACCAAAATGTGAAAAAATATGTACAGACTTGGTTATTTTTGTCTTAAATGTTTGGTAGAATTCAACAGAGAAGCCATGTGGACATGAGTTATCTTTGTGGAAAGGTATTTAACTACATATCAATTTCTTCAATAAAGGTAGGGCTATTTGGGTTATTCATTTCTTCTGATAGAGCTCTGGTATTTTTTGTCATTCAAGTAATTTGTCAGTTCATCTAAGTTGTTAAATTTACTGGCATAAAGTTGTTCATATTTAATTATCAGCCTTTTAATCTCTGTAGAATCTGTAGTGATGTCACCACTCTCATTCTTGTTATTGGTGATTTGGGTCTTCTTTTGTTCCTGATCCGTATTGCTAGAGGTTTGTCAATTTTATTGATCTTCTCATAAATAACCCAGCTTTGGGTTTCAGTGATTTTCTGTATTGTTTCTCTATTTTCTATTTCACTGATTTTTTACTTTGGTGTTTATTCCTTTCTTCTGTTTATTTTCATTTAAATTTGCTCCTCTTTTCATATTAGGAATATGTCATTCTGAAAAGTCACTATAGTAAGAAAAATATGTTTACATAAATCTAAGCAAAGAATCAGATACAACCCAGTACAGAATGTATATAAACAAAAAAGAATACAGTATGTTCCTCAAAGACTATTGGTCAAAATCCATTATAAATCAAACTGAAGGTATTTTTATTATTTTTGACCTGACTATAACTAATTTCAAGATTAGATATTACCTGAGAGATTTCCTGATGATATACTGTAAAATGTTCCTTGCTGATCTGTGGGAGGTAGAATGAAGGTATGACTTCAGTGTCCACAAAGTCCAATCCCCATGTTTTTGTGAAGAAGTCAGATTCTCTTTTTGCTAATCTAGGATCATTTAATGCTGCTGGGAGATTTACTTTGGAATGATATATAGTCCATCTATGTTGATCTGTAACTAGAGATGGGGCAACACATATACTATTTGAATCACCTGCAAAAAGTAAACAAGAGAACCCTGTAAAGTAAGTTCTATGTTTGAAAGTATGTCCTAGAAAAATAAAAATGCTTAAATTCTACATTATACAAAGCAATAACTCTCTTCTATAGCACATGTTTTAATAAAAATCAATCTGGTTAAATAAACTTGAACTTTTAGCATCAACTGCCAAAGGAGGAAAAAACATGTACAAGATAAAAGATATGCAAAGTTTGAGGCTTTTTAGTTACAGGGTGGGTTAGGTGGTAAAGAAAGTCTTCTATTAATTCTTTCCTTACTGTACAATTTATCTTCTGCCAACATCAAAACTCTTCTACCTTCTACTGAATATCTTCTATCCTTTAATATTCCAGTGTTTTTCCCCCAAAGGTAGGCCTTTCTTCCGTTGTACCATGGTAGACAGGTCTGGCCCCAAAATTCTTTATTTGGCTTATTATTAGATAACATAAATGCTGTTTGACATTAACCATAAATGAAAGAAAATATACAGTTGATTCCTGTTATTTACAGTAGTTCTGTTCTAGAAAATTCACTGAACACTTAATTAGCAAACACTGAACCACTGCTCCTAGTGGAAATACAGGGTTAGATTCCTGCAAGTCTCTGGTCACAGTATTTTCATCAATTTATTAATACAGAATCTTATGCATGTCTATTTAAAGACATCTTATGTAATACATATTGTTATTTCATCAACCTTGAACTCATGGCTAACAGAACTACAACTCGAATCTGAATGAAGCTTATATAACATGCATATTTTCTTTAAGATTTCCATAAGATTTCTTTAAGATTTTTATTTATTTATTTTAGAGAGGGGAAGGAAGGGAGAAAGAGAGAGAGAGAAATATCAATGTGTGGTTGCCTCTCACGCACCCTCTACGGGGGACCTGGCCTGCAACCCAGGCATGTACCCTGACTGAGAATCGAACCTGTGATCCTTCGGTTTGCCGGCCGGTGCTCAATCCACTAAGCCACACCAGCCAGAGCATACATAACATGCATATTTTCTTCGTAAGGCACATTACAGCCTTCTTGTGCTTACTAACATTAGAAAGCACTTTGGCACTAACATTTGGGAACATTTTAAAAAGCAAAATCACCAACAAAGAGCATAAAAATGCAAAAAACATGGTACTAAATAGACCACAAAGAGGAAACCTGTTTACAGCATGACAGCTGAAACAAAGAAGGCAGAGTGTTGCCTTGTTCAGCCTCAGGTGGGAATGTGTACATCAGGTGATTTAAATTTTTCACTCCTCTCTGCATGTCTGCAAATGACCATAAATGTGCCAAAATATTGATTTTGGGGTTACAAATAAGTTTTAAGGAGTAGGCAAATTTGCAAATAAGAAAACTCCAAATAATGAGAACTGACTGTTATGTTTTTTTTTTATTTTAAAGATTTTATTCATTTATTTTAGAGAAAAGGGAAGCGGGGGAGAAAGAGAGGGAGAGAAACATCAATGTGTCTCTCTCGCACTCCCTACTGAGGATCTGGCCTGAAACCCAGGATGTGTCCTGACTGGGAATCGAACCAGCGACCCTTTGGTTCACAGGACAGCACTCAATCCACTGAGCCATACCAGCCAGGGTTGACTGTATTGTGTTTAACTAAAGAGCTTTCGATCTGTACCTACATTTTCAAAACATTTTTTAAGTTTACGTATATAACTTATTTTATGAAAATGCATGATAAGAACTATATTCTATATTCCTAAGGTACTTACTTCCAAATTATTTATATCTCTTCAATTTTAACAGCATAAAATTTACTATTTTAAGATAAGTATATGAAATCTGTCTACTCATTTAAAGATAATACAAATCCTCAAAAAATAAAAGCATTACCTGTGGGTTCCTTGGGACACACATCTGGCAGTGACTGCACAGGTCGAATGTGTTTAGTTGGATCTACCTCTTTTTTAAAGAAAACATCACTGCTGCTTCCTTGAGGCACTGGTGAAGAACTGTGGCTTGAAGCCATTGCATAAAATCACCACTCAACTGAAAATGAGTAAGAAACAAATAATATTCAAGATGCTTAATATAAATCAAAAAAGACATAAATGGAAATATAAATGGAAAAAAGACATGCAGGTTATAGTTATTACAGTAGCTTTGTTAATTGTGTTTCGTGTACTCACAACTGTAAACCTACAGTTTGCAGTTTTGCCTCACCCCGTATAAGTATTATGCATGTCACAAACTTTCTTTCAAAAACAGACACATTATGCAAAATCCCCAAGTACACAATTTGAATATTCACTATTGAGAGTCACTCAATATTTATTTAGTTCGCTAAGAAAGTTATTTGTCCTTGTTTAAAAAGTATTCTCCCCAAAGTGACCTATCCTTAATTTCTTATCCAAAGTGCAAATAGAAATCAAAGCTGTAACCAATGTCTACTAAAAAGGAAAACATTCCACTCACTCAACAAGTATATAGTAATTATGCATTATGGCAAAATGGGTAAGTGCATGGTTTTTTGAAATGTGACTCCCTGGGTTCACATCCCAGCTTCATGTACCAGCAGTCTAACCTTGAGGAAATTACTTAGCTTTTCTGTGCTTTATCTGTAAAAATGGGGATGAAAAGAGATCATGTCTCATAAACGTGTTGTAACAAAGGAATAGATATATGTAAAGCATTTAAAACAATGCCTGCCTCAAAGTCTGTGTTCATAAATTTTATTATATTTATTATTACTCTATGGCTGTCACTATATTAAATTATTATAAAAGTATAATTCTTCAATCTGCCTACAATGAAATTAAGTCATCAAAACACTAATCAAAATATCAGTTAACCTATGTCTACATTTTTTAGTATGCACTGAAAGAATTTTGGGCAACATAATATAGATTACAGTGTTGGGTAAAACTTTACAAATGAAGTACATAAACTGGATACTGAAAAACATAGTACTTTATTATTAAAGAGTAGATAATCTTTTATTGCTGAGTATATCTATCAAATAGCAGGCACTCAACAGTTTTAATGAAGGAATAAATTACTGGATATAAACAAAAGCTTAGAGCTGAAAGGAAATTTAAAGATCACCTAGCCCCCCCCTGGAAAAAAAAAAGATCACCTAGCCTAAGTTCTGGAGGCAAGTATAGAAAGGCCTGGAAAGACTAAGTGGTTTATAAAGATATATATGGTTTAACAAGTGTACAAAAAAAACAACAACAACAACCTAACTTAGGAAATCTGGTAAATAGAAAATTAAGAAGAAATGAAGAGCAAAGACATAAGGCTAGGACCAGTGACAAAAGTTCATCCACTCTAATTTCCCTCTAGAATAGTCGAAAGCTAAAAATTACATTTCCCAGACTTCCTTGCTGTCCCAATCCTTCTAATGCAAAGAAGACATTTCAATTATGCCATTCACTGAGACCATAAGAAACAAGCTACTAAGAAAATAAACAAAGATAAATAACTTCTTCAAGGTACCTAAACAGAAAGCAAACAGCAGCATGAATAAAGGTTAAGGGACATGGAATCATAAGACTGTGGAAACTGACCTAGCTAGCATGGACTGTTTGCACTGGGAAGTGACAAATAAAGCACACACACATCCACAGTATAGCCAGACTATAGTTGGTTCTCTAAGCAATAAGGAACCATAAGCATTTTTTTTTTTTGTCCTGTGTACTTCTTTGGCAGTTTGGTGAATTGTATGATACAAAGGAATACTATTGTGAAAATATCTTGGAAAATTAATCAGGGCCTTGGTTTGAAAGGCATCATTGGCTAGCTGCATTTATATCCATACACATTAAGTGTATGGTTATTTCTATATAAAATCACCTGCATATTTAAGAGAGAAGGAATATCTAAAGGACAGGAAAAACTGTATGCCACAGAATACTATACATTAAGCATTTGGTGAAGACAATTCTCAATTATGCATTAAATATGTTTCACTTTTTTGTTAATTTCATCAAATGAAATGGCTAAAATAAACACATTTTGACACTTTAAGTGATAAGCTACAAATAAAGGGTCCATACTTATGATTTTGTAATAAAAATATTTGGTAATAGCCTGGCTGGTGTAGCTCAGTAGATTGAGCGCGGGCTGGGAACCAGAGGGTCCCAGTTCGATTCCCAGTCGGAGCACACGCCTGGGTTGCAGGCCAGGTCCCTGGTGGGGGCCATGTGAGAGGCAACCATACATTGCTCTTTCTCCCTCCCTTCTCCTCTCTCTAAAAATAAATAAAAAATAAAATCTTTAAAAAAATAATATTTGGTAATAAAAAAGGGGACTTATTTGTGCCAGACCCTGTAAATAGGAAATGTATTTATACTAAACTCCCATTGCTTGATGTCTGATAAATTAAATACTGATTCCAACAATAGTACATTACAATTTCAATTTATTCTTTTTACCACCATGTTGATTTTACAGCAAAAGAAATCCTAAGTGCCATATTAGAAAGCTAGAAATACTTGGGGAGATGGGAACTAGCAGAAAAACATTTTTAGACTCCTAAAAGTTATTTCTGTATCTGGCAAAGGGTGGGAGGAACACTTTATTTACTCACTGAAGATTCTGAATTAGAAAAAATGCAGATTTTCTATTTTTTTCTTAAACGTCTCCTAATTCTTCTTATTAAAAGGACAACTCTAGCCATAAAAGGATTATGTAAAATTAGGGGACTGCCTACTTAGATGAACCCTAATTTACAATCACTTGACTCTCCATTCCCATCCTGCATTTATTAAGATCTTCTGACAGTAAGAACCAGACTTGTATTAATGACAATATAAGAAGTATGCTGTAGATACTTGGTAAGTGCAATCACTAGTAAAAAAAAATGGATTTATTTGTAAGACATGGATGTATAAACAAATACAGCAAATTCACCTGGCCTCTAAACTAATTTCACAAAAAAAAAAAATCATCTTTCAATGAAAGGCTAAGGAACAGAAATGAAGGATCTTAGTAAAATGTTTCACTGTAAACAAAGAACAGGCCCTGACTGGTGTGGCTCAGTGGATTGGGGTTTGTCCTGCAAACCAAAGAATAGTTTGTCTACCTAGGCAAAAAAATTAGCAAAAATAAACACAAACAACACAGAATAGAGGAAGAAGAAAAATTCTAAGCACTAAATGCAGGTGACACCTGATTTCTAAAATTCCATTTATAACCACCATCTAGAAATAAATTTGGCATTTTATTAGTAGTCACCTACAACAAAAATCTATAAATAGCTCTCCCCTTCACATGGTAATCTCATCATAATTACATCGATGCCATACTCAAATACTACCTTCTCTGGAAGCCTCTAGTTTCTCACACTCATGAATTTCCATTTTTGCACCAATCATAATGAAATTCTAGTTTTCATATAAGCCTTCCCTATTAGACTGTGAACTTCTTGATGTTTCAATTCTCCTGTGTATTCTACATGCCCAACACAGTTCCTGGTTCACAACTGCATATAACATATTTTGCCATGTATAATGCACGCCCATGTATAATGTGCACTCATGTTTTTGGCCCAAATTTTCAGGAAAAGAATCTTTTAACTTTTTAATTTGATTTTTTATTTATATTTAGAAACAAAGCCAATTATCATATTCCAGGGTATTATTTTGGTTTTGATTTGGTTTTCAGGCCGGTGCTCAATCCACTGAGCCACACCAGCCAGGGCTCCAGGGTATTATTTTGAATACGACATCATTATTGTTCCCTAGAGTTATACTTTTAACTCAAAAGCATAAATAATTAAAAACATTATATAGATACGGAATTAGTACTACCTACGTGTAATTCATATCCTTATTTTTCCCTCAAAACTGTTGGCAAAAAAGTGAGCATTAAACATGGCAAAATATGATAGTAAATATTTTATAAATGAATAAATGGGTGGTATGTAAAACACATGAGAAGAGAGACACATTAGACAGCTACTAATAATCCTCAAGTGAGTAGATAAGAGCATGAGCCTGGGCTGTTAAGGAAAGGAATGATAAACAGACTCATTCATTCCAAAACAAAGAATTTGCAAGGATGAGTAAATCAGGAATATTTTCTTTCTTGTAGTTCAAAATATCTTTTTATGTTAAAAGTTTAGCCCTGGCCAGTGTGGCTCAGTGGTTGGAGCATCATCCCAAACTCAAAGGGTTACAGTTTCAGTTCCCAGTTGGGGCAAATGCCTAGGTTGTGGGTTCATCCCTGGTCCAGGAGCAGGTACTGGTGTGAACATGTGCAACCCTGGGGCCAGACGCATAGAATCCCTGATCCTGGCACAGATGTCTAGTCTGTGAATGTAAGAAGGCAGCTGGTCAATGCTTCTCTTGCATCCTTGCATTGATGTTTCTGTCTTTCCCTTCCTCTCTCTCTCTCTAAAAAAGCAAATGAAAATGTCCTCAGGTGAAGATAAAATCCGTAAATAAATAAAATAAAAGTTTAGCCTTGTCCAGGTGGCTTAGTTGGTCAGAACACCATCTAGTAACTGAAAGGTCTCGGGTTCGATTCCCAGTCAGACCACATACCTAGATTGTGGGTTTAATCCCTGGTTAGGGTGTGTGTACTAGAGGCAAATGAATGATGTTTCTCTCTCTTTTTCTCTGCCCCTTCCTCTCTAAAATCAATAAACATATCTTCAGATGAGGATTAAAATAAATAAATAAAATAATAAAAGTTGCGTTTCTATTAAAAGGGCCTAGAAGGAACGTCACCCCAGAAGCAATGAACATACCAAGTGCTCAGACCTTGGTCTCTAAATACCATTCTCTAAAAAGAAATCACAGTTCTTTGAGATCTGACTCCAAACCTAAAGCACAGCAAGAAAAAGATGATTCTGGGAACTCTTACTGTGTCAGAAAGCAAGGAAATGCTCACAGACCAGTAGGGTAAATCAAAAGGACAAAGGACCAAACTAAAGGGTCTCTACTAGTCACGTTTGAGAGAATTTGAGGACTCAAGAAAAAAGGGAGGAACAGAGGGAGGGAGGGAGGGAAGGAGGGAAGGAAGGAAGGAAGGAAGGAAGGAGAAAGGAGGGAAGGGAAAGGGAAGGAAAAGGGAAGAGAAGGGAAAGGGGAAGGGAAGGAAGAAAGAAAAAAACAATTGGATGTAACATATTAAATAAATAAAAATTAATGAATCCAGAGTGATACTTGAGTAAAGGTATAGATGAGGAAATTGGGGTGGAAGGGGGTGGGTTGAGGCAGGGAAAGGAAAATTCTTCTTTACAGAATAATGCCAGTAATAAATGTAGGAAAAAAATAATTGAATTGGAAAGTCACCATTTCGTAACCCCCATATGTAAAATCTGACTCAAGCAAAAATTATCAACGTATGCTAAAGCCATTAGGTGAAAGGTTGTTCAGAAATAGAAAATGCATCTGGGGTCAGAGTATTATCCCACAGACTACTTAGCAATGCAGAGGGAAAAATGTATCTTTAAAATGGAAAGATCTGTCCTGGCCAGTGTGGCTCAGTTGGTTAGAGCATTGTCCTATACCTGAAAGGTCACAGGTTCAATCCCCAGTCAGGGAACATACCTAGATTGCAGTTTCAAACCCCAGTCTGGGTGCATATGATCCCCAGTACAGGTGTACACAGGAGACAACCAGTCAGTGTTTTCTCTCTCACATCAGTGTTTTTCTCTGTCCCCTTCTCTCTCCCCAAAAGCAATGAAAAAATAACGTCCTTGGGTGAGGATAAAAAACACATAAATAAAATGGAAAGATCTGGCTGTCACTACACCTTAACTAATTCATCAAACTTGGTATTACTAAAAATAGTAAGACAACTTGGTACTGTGTGACTCACGAAAAGGCAATATAAAATAAATATCATTTATGAAACACTTGCACCAAAAATGTTTAATTCAACCTAAACAAGCCTCTAGACCAGATGTTCAGCTTTTTGGTCCTGGGGATTCCTTTGGCAGTCTGGTGAAGTCTACAGAGCCCTTCCCAGAATAATGTTTATAATGCATAAAATACATAAAATTACAAAGGACAATTATACTGAAACATCACTATAAAGCTATCTTTTTACATTGTAATATAGTAATATTTTGGCTTCTCAATGAATGCAAATCTTTCAAAACAATGAGCATAAATATTCTGAGATACCTGCAGCAATTTAATGTGAAATTTCTGTTGGTGGCAAAGTTACAGGTAATGCTAATACCCCTGTGAAGAGCTTACTAAACTCATAATCAAAGAAAATGCTAAAATCCAGTTAAGTATGATTTCTCAACCATGGCATTTTGAGCTGGATAATTCTTTGTTGTTTGGGGTTCTCCCTCAGTACACAGTAGGATCTTTAGATACATCTCTGGCTTCTAACAACTTGATGCCAATAGCACCCACCCACCCAGCTGTGACAACCAAAAATATCTCCAGACAGAGCCAAACATCCCAGGGTATGGTAAAAAAGAGAAAGAACAAAATTGCCCCAGTTGAGAACCACAGAGTTAAAGATGTATTTTCCCCATCCAAAGTTCACAGACTCCCTGAATTCTGTTCACAGACCCTATGGAGTCTGTGAACCCAAGTTAGGTACTCCTACTCTAGACCTACTTTCCAGTCTACAGGAAATAGTCAGAAATAGGATTGTTAGGTTAAACCACAACATGCAGAAACAGTCAAACAAATCTTATAGAAGAAAGCTGATCTGGACACTCAGATCAATGTCATTTTTAAAAGGTGGAAACCATTCTATATTGAAATAAATAGACAACAACTAAAAGCTGTATGTGAGCCTTGACTGAGTTCTAGTTCAAAAAGAAAAAAATAGCTCTAATACATTCTTAAAACAACTGGGAAATTTTGAATATGGATTTTTAATTAGTTTTCTCAGGTGTATTAATGGTACTGAGATTAGGGGAAAATGTCTTTATACTTAGGACATGAATACTTAAGTATTTAGGAGTGATTTGACAAAAAATACACCAATAAAACAAATATGACATTTAAAAATGGTTTCTCTAAGTGAAGTATATATGAGTGCAATATGTTCTACTCTTTCACTTTTCTCTATGTTTTAAAATTTTCAAAATAAAATGTTGGGGAGAAGAAACTACATATTTGTCAAATGTTAAATAGATAAATAATGCAAAATATACATATCAGAGAGAAAGAAAAACATTCAATTTGTAACCGTTAATCTACCTGAAGATGGCATTATTGTCCAACTTGAAATATAGAGGAAAGATATCAATAGATTTCAATGAAATTTTAATGTTGTGGGAAAATAATTATATTGAAACTGGAATTCCGTAAAAGCTGAAAGAGAAGGCAGCTGAGACAGAGAAACATTTACCACAAGCATTACCGAATACTGTGCAAAAATTTCTTCCCTTGCTTCTATACTGATATAGTAATTACTTACAGAGAATACTGGAATTGTAATATCATTTACAGTCAACTTTGAACTATCCATGAAATTGCCTATTACAGGTAAGGTAATAGCAAATCTTTTTAGTTTTCCTCTACCATTTCAATGTATACGAAATATTTTAGCAGAGTAGTTAATAACTAATCATTTATTTCCCTTTTCCTGTTTTTTCAAAAGTGATATTCTACTTTTAAAACACGATACTTTATAAAATCTAAACTTGCCTGATCTCTGTCATGCTTCTGTCATACTGTGGTCCTCTAACTGGTCTATCTGCTTCTAGTCTAAACCATTCTGCATGTTGCTTTAGGATTAAATCTAGGAAGTTTTAATTGTTATACTTCAGCTCAAAATTTTTAACTTTCAGACAACACCAAGCTCTATAGGCTGGTACTCAAGACTTTCCACAATCTGATGCTTATCTTCCTTTCTAACCTTATTTCCTATTAGCCAAAGATAATGTCAATTCCAGACTGTGTGGTCTAATTGTGCCTCTAATCCATCATGCTACCAAGGCCTCCTTAATAATCATACCATCTTTCTACTTACCTAATGCCTCCCCTCCCTTCAAAAGTTACTTTATATTTCATTTCTAGATTACATATCCTAAGAAAACAAATATACACACACTCCAAAACATTAACAAAAATAATCCCAGCATTGCCCTGGCCAGGTGGCTGAGCTGGTTGGAGCATCATCCTATATACCAAAAGGCTGTGGATCTGATTCTTGGTCAGGGCACATACCTAAACTGTGGGTTCTGTCCCCGGTTGAGGCAGGTACAAGAAGCAACCAAGCGATGTTTCTCTCCCACATCGATGTTCTCATTCTCTCTTTCTCCCCATACCCCTTCCCCACTCTCTAAAATCAATAAACATATCCTTGGGTGAAGATTAAAAAAAAATTTCAGCATTATTTTTAAGACTGAAAAAAGAACCAAACTCTGCTATAGCACAACCAAACAATGGATTATACAGTCATTAAAAATAGAACTGCAGCCCTGGCTGATGTGGCCCAGTGGATTGAGTGCTGGCCTGTGAACCAAAGGGTCGCCAGTTCAATTCCCAGTCTAGGACACATGCCAGGGTTGCAGGCCAGGCCCCCAGTAGGAGGTGTGTTAGAAGCAACCACACATTAAATGTTTCTCTCCTTCTCTTCTCCTTCCCTTCTCCTCTCTAAAAATAAATAAATAAATAAAATCTTTAAAAAAAAATTGCAGACTTCACACCCATCAGGAGGGCTACTATCAAAAAAAATCAGAAAAAACAAGAATTGGCAATAATGTGGAAAAACTACAATGCTTATGCTCTGTTGGTGGGAATGTAAAATGGTACTGCTGTTACGGAAAACATTATGGCAGTTCCTCAAAAAAAGTAAAAATAGAATTTGTACATGATACAGCAATTCCACTTCTGAGTATATACCCAAAAGAACTGAAAGCAAGGTCTTGAGGAGATACTTGTACCCCATGTCATAGCAACATTATTCAAAACAATCAAGAGGTGGAAAAAACTTTAAGTATCCATTGACAGGTGAATGGATAAACAAATGTGTTATATACACACGATGGAATATTATTATTAAGCCTTAAAAAGGAAATTCTGACATATGCTACAACATGGATGAATATTGAGGACACTGTGATAAGCGAAATAAGCCAATCACAAAAAGATAAATACCATATGATTGCACTTACATGAGGTATTTTATTTAAGTACAGACATACCCCAGAGATATTATAGGTTCAGTTCCAGACCACTAAAATAAAGCAAATATTGCAATGAAGTTGAGTCAAATCCTTTTGCTGGTGGAGAGACTTGCCTTCAATTTACAAAAAACACATCTGTAAAGCACAATAAAGCAAAGGGCAGTAAAACAAGGTATGCTTATAGTCAAATTCATAGAGACGGAAAGTAGAATGATGGTTGCCAGGGGTTGGAGAGAGAAAAAAAATAGGGAGTTATTTAATGGGTATAGTGTTTCAGTTTTGCAAGATGAAAAAGTTCTAGAGATTGGCTAAACAACAATGTGAATATACTTAATACTACTGAACTGAATACGTAAGAACAATTTAGATGGTAAATTTTATGTTATAAGCATTTTATCACTATTTTAAAATTTGTTAAGAGGGCTGCAGAATATTTAATGACATAAAAATGTTTGACATATATTGTTAAGTAGAAACAGTTTTCAAAACATTATGTACAATATGATCCCAACTCCCTAATTTAAAATAAGCATGCATACTGGCAAAAACAAAACAAAAAAAACAAAAAAACTCTGCAGGGACATATACCACAATCTTAACAATGGTTAGCTCCAAATGACAAATAAAAAAAAATTGTTCTTTTTTAAACTTTCTAAATGTTCTCTGATTAAAACTAATTATTTTGTGTGTATTAGTCAGGTTCTCCAGAGAAAAAGAACCAATAGGATATATAATACATAAGAGGAAATTTACTAAAGAAATTCTTTCCTGCAGTTATGGAGGCCAAGAAGTCCCACTATCTACTTTCTGCAAGCTGGAGAACCAGGAAAGTCAATAGTATAATTTATAATTTAGACCAAGGCCAAAGGCCTGAGAACCAGGGGGCCACTGGTGTTAAGTCCAGGATTCCAAACAATCTGATATATGAGAGCTGGAGAAGATGGATGTCCCAGCTCAAGAAGAGAGAGTGAATTCTCCCTTCCTTTGCCTTTTTGTTTTATTTGGCCCTTCAAAGGACTGAATGACGATGGTGCCTGCCCACATTGCTGAGGGTAGATCTCTTAACTCAGTCTACTGAATCATTGCTAATTTCTTCCAGAAACACCCTCAAAGACACACCTAGAAATAATGTTTTATCAATTTTTAGGGCATTCCTTAGCCTGGTCAAGTTGTCACATAAAATTAACCACGACCCTTTGTTAATCAGGAATAATGTTATTGCTAAACTGCAGAGAAGTTCAGCTTTAGCCTTATACCTACCTCCCTTCACTATGAATCTTTACTATAACCCACAGAAAACCACCCTGCCTTTGATGCTTACTGTCTGTATCAATAGTCTACAAATTTTTCATCCTGTATCCCATCGGTTAAAAATTTATAAGCAATCATTTACAAATTATATAAGGTACTGCTGTATTAGTAAGTATAATATAAAACTATGCTAAATGAAAATTTTTAAAAGATGTGATAAACAGGAAAGACTTTTAATCTATTTTACTAATTAATGGCTAAATTATCTTTTCACTCTATTTTAACTGATAGCAAAATGATTATGCTTCATCATTATTAAAAATCTTGATTTAGCCCTGGCTGGTATGGCTCAGTTGGTTGGAGTGTTGTCCTGTAGACCAAAAAGTAATGGGTTCAATTCCTAGTTAGGGCACATACCCAGATTGCAGGTTTGATCCCTGGTCAGGGCACATACGAGAAGGCAACCACACACGAGAAGGCAACCATACATCAATGCTTCTCCGTTTCTCTCTGTTTCTCTTTCCCTCTCTCTCTCTCTCTCTCTCTCTCTCTCTCTCTCAATGAAAAAAAATGTCCTCAGATGAGGATAAAAAATATTGATTTAACGCCTTATTAAATGGTGCTTCAAATTCTTGTCTCTAAATTTATTTTTATAGCTCACTTTAATGCCTGTTACGGGGCGGTGGGGGGGGGAGATATATCACAATGTATATTGAACCAAGTGGAAGAAACAGCATTACTGCATCACTGATTATACTTTCTGAACTGTTTTGAGGTTTTTAAAACAAGTTAGAAAACTCCATTACGAGTTTTTAAAGTCTATCATTTAACAAAATCACATATGATATTTCAAACATCCATTTTCAAACTATGTTTACCATAGCCTGAGTGTTTCTAGAAATTAAACTATTTCTTTGCTCATTATTTAAAAAGAAAAAAAAAAAAAACACCCTTCAGGAACAGATTAAGAGAGTCTGAGTGTATGTATGTGTATGAGTAGGTGTGTAAATATCTGTTTGGTTAAATATTACTGTCAGTACATGCTATCTCTGAAAAGATTAGCAAATTTGGAAGGCTTTTTTGTTTAAAAAAAAACATAACAATTCTTAAAATTTGACAAGTCTTTTGAGTACTGTTACATATGGCTATAGAAGAGCTTGTATTAGAAAGAGAAGTAGAATTCAGTTCTGCGCTTTGCTGTTAACTTGTAGTTCCATTATTAGTATTATCTTTTATCCAAGATGTGATTTCCCTACAGGAATCATTTTATGTTAATTGGACATTTTGTGAGAGCTGGTTTAGTTAAAACTAGATAACATAATCTGTAAACTCAATTAACTACTCATGTAAATAGTATCACAAAGATCAACTAAGTGAAGGATACAACTATTAATCTCGTGTGCTTGCTCATTTATTTAAAACGTGACCATCTGATAAATGAACATATGGACTGACTGAAGGTGCTGGTTATCAATTCTTACAATAAATATTAGTAAAGGTTCATTTCCTTCTTCTGTAGATTAAAAAAAAAAATGAATATTTCTTAAGCTGGGTGGAACATTCCCAAGGAGTTTGTACTTAAACCATTTAAGACTGTGATGAGCCACTATAGACTTTAAGACACCGGAGTTGAATACATCACTCTTGGAGAATATTAGTAAGGAAGGCCAAGTACAGAACCTAAGGCAACTCCAACATTTCTGAAGACAGAAAAGAAAGATATAAAGAAAGACTGTGTGGTAAAGACAAGAAGGAACATCCTAGAAGGTGGGGAGAAAACAGGAGAGAAATATCAACTCTGAGTTTGCAAATAAAATAATAAGGAAAAATAACCTCTTTTAGATTTGGCAATTAAGAAGTGACCACTCACATCAGAAAGCAATGTCATGTCCAATAGTGGTGGTGGAAGTGTGACTGCAGAAGTTGAGGTGAAATAGATGAGGAAATTAAAAAAACAGTACCTATTGTTTCAAGACAGTCAATATGAGATGCAAAACAGAATTCATATAGCTATATGCAATGTATTAAAAGATACACGACAAAAATTTAACATTTTTGCTTAGTGGCCTTTCCTGACCTCTGTATCTAAGCAACTCCTCCCCTTTATTTTTCCCACCTGCAACACACACACCCTGTTATTCTTCACCACTAGCATTAATAGTTTGTGATCTTTGTAGCACTTTCTCAAATTATAACTCATTGTTTATTTACCTACTTACTTCCTGTTTCCCCCACTAAACTTCTATTTGTTTCATTCACCTTCCTATACCACATCCAGCACAGAGTTAGCACTCAGTAAACTTTCAGAATGTTCCATGAGTGAATGAACAAATGAATGACTATCATGAAAAAAGAAGTAAACACGTACAAGCCATTAGCAATGTCTCGTATCTCATATAGGTTCGTGTACATTCAAAACAATGTTAAAACCCAAGTCAAAAATACATTAATTACTTATTTGTATAATATCATCTAACTTCCTAAAACGCGATTCTAGATCTTTACCTTTCATGTGAGACAGTGTAATAGTTAAGAAAACTAGCCATAAAATCAGTTAGATCTCGGTGACTTATTATTTGTGTTACGTCTGAAATTTTCTTAACTCTTCTAAATCTCAGTTTTCTCATATGTAAAATGGGACAACAACAGTATCTTCCTCATAGGAATCTTGTAAGATTTAAATTAAATATAACTTATATAACCTATATAAGTTCAAGACACAATACTTGGCACATAATAGACATTCAATAAATAATTGCAATTACTACTATTTCTTATTATAAACATCTTAAGAATTAACATTGGTACTATGCCATACAAAGTTTTAAATCAATTTCAGCTTTAGGATCCTGAGCCTCCTCTACTGGTTTTCTTTCCTTGAGTGCCCCTAGTTTGGGGAGAGAGGGGGAGAAGAGACAGCAAACCAATATGGGCAGATATAATGTAATATCAGAAAAGTAGTCAAGCATAGGCAGTGGTCCTCAAATCCATACCAGTAAAAGGAAAGAAACAAAGAGTCCTAGAAAATGATGATAAAAATAGAAAAAATGGTGGTCTAGAACAGAAGCAACTTTGATGATACAAACCATGCTTGTAGGAGAAAAGGATGAGGAGGAAGAGAGGCTGGAAATAATGCTTTGGAATACATTTAAATAATGGTCAAAGTTGAATCCTTGAGAGTGCCCTGGATGAGATAAAAATTAAAATCTCTGAGTTGGATGGGACTTAATCTAGCTCAACTTTCTACCTAATATATGAATCCTTTCCACAAGGGGTCTTTCTGCCTCCAATTGGAAGTCTTCTTCAATAATGGAGAATTGACAAATACCATACGATCTCACCTTTAACCAGAACATAATCAACAAAAGCAAAAATCAAGCAAAACATAACCAGAGACATTGAAATTAAGAACAATCTAATAGCCAGGGGGAGGGGG